>JASANE010029484.1:0-68820 GCA_030248225.1 Trileptium ribeirensis | reverse complement strand
CACAAGGAGGTGTATTATCACCCTTGCTGTGAAGTTTAGTTGTACATGATCTTTTGATTTATTTCGATAAATCTAGAAATATGAGCGTTGCTTACTCGGATGATGTTATTCTTTTGTGCTCGTCCGCGTCGCTGTTTGTAACATATAGACGAATGCCAAACGTGTTCACTTCGATGTTACGTTGGATATTTGGAGAGGCCTGTCGATAAGTTCGAGTAAAACGAATCTTATGGTTATTACTAGACAAGACAGAAAGTGTTGAATACAGTGATATAAGCTTGAATGGAACAATTTTGTTTCTGCGATAATGTGAAATGTTTGGCGCTGTATATAAACTCAAAACTGGGTTGGTAGTATCATACTGAACATGCATCTCAGAAGGCAATCTAGCTATCAAGGGTGCAGTTACAATTAATTGGGGATTTGTGGCTGAAGTCTTTGTGATACCTCTATAATGCGGTAGTGCTAACTCATGACTGTATAATGCAGTGATACAGAAACAAATTGACAACTTATTTGGGGAAACTTCAAGGTTCAGAGAATGGTATGTCTTATGATTAGGGGTTCACTTTGTTCTGCAATGCACCTCTGGATGGCCCTGTGTACATATGGGTATTACTGCTAGTGCTTTTATATTTGATCAATCGAATTGGATTTTACGATTGGCAGTTAAAGGCTACTAGCACTTGAGAACCAGTGGACAGTCATCCCAGCATGAGGGCAGTGGATATCATACATTGCGTTGCCCGAGGGGTATGTGTCATACTATAACTATGCCTATGTCTTCATAGATGTTTTAGTTGGAATAAGAAATGATGTGTTAGGTATGAGGGATCATGACTATCATATGTGCTATACTGATGGTTCACTCATTGATGGAGCGGTAGAGTTAGAGTACGTGAAGGGTTTTTATTGATAATACAGTTGGTATACTTTACATTATGGTCGGTCTAAGGCAACAAGTTTCCAAGCAGAAATTATACAACCTTTTATGGGAGGAACATTTTGTGCAAAAGAAATTATTGGAGGAATGTTTGGGTTTTCAGTGATAGCCATGTTGCACCCAAGGTTCTAGATAATCAGTGGTCCTATCAGCCACTGTTTTTGAATGCCACACGAGTTTGAATTTTATGGGTGCAGAAAATATTTGTCTTAAATAAACTGGAAATAGTGCAAACAAAGCATTAACGGGCACTCAAATATCATGGATAATGAAATTGCAGATAGTTGTGCAAATAAGGGGTTTATTGAAGGTAACTGTGTTGACCGTCCGTACAACATGCTAGAAGAGACAGAGAGTAGGAAATAACCGGAACTGTACATTTAAACCGAATCCGGATTAAATGGGCAGTTCCGGTTGCTATTATTGGGAATACACATAACTTTTACTTGGCATTAGGTTCTAAGGCAACAATTTTCTAAGAAAAATTTGTTATAATGTATAGATCTGTCGAATACCTGGTGTGTTAGATGTCTAACGAGTGTTAGAGGAAGGAATATTTGGATTTCATTGACGACGTGTTGCGGTCAACCTTATAGATAATTGGTGGTCTTGTCAGTCACTGTGTTTGACTGCCAAAAGAGATTAAATGGATTGCGTGCCGAAAATATTATTTATCCTAGAACCAGCAACCTGAACTGGCCATGTTAATTTGCCTGTGGGAGACTGAACACGTTATTTAATGTCTAATCTAATCTTGTGATGTAACTTCGGATCGCGAACCGACGAATCTAAAGCGATAACCCCAATATTAGTTCGAACAGACGAATCTAAAGCGATAATCCCAATCTTAGTGCGTACCGGCGTCCCCAATGGTACTTACAAATGACCTCGAGCCGATTTTTCATTGCATTTTGTATCGAGTCATGTTGTATTTTAGTTAAAAATGACGACCTGCGCGGCGGAAACATAGTTTGTTTTCTGGACGACGGATGTGGAATGAATGCTGGTTCGTTATTTTATGTTGCTTTGACTATCTATATGAATTATTTCTTTGAAAGGAACTCCGCATATAAACATATTTTATTCGACTAAATAAAAATTTACTGCTGACATAACTCTTGCAACATTCGTGGAAAACGGCGTCATGTGTCATATTTTCCTTTGAGCTGTTTTTTCTTTGATAGATTTGCATTTGTAGAAGTCACTCGCGCAGCAAGGGGAAACGGAGCGAGTGCGGCTAGTTTGCTCCCTGTGCGTTTTTCAACGTTAATAATTAAGGTTTCTTTGCCTCTTTCAAAGTCACAAAATAACATTAATGCATAGATAATACATTGATGGCAAAGGTATAGTATTATATCAAACCCTTGGAGCTTTTACTTCTTCTGAAACTTTGCTAGTCACTAATTTCAAGTAAAATTATGTTTTAGAGTGGGTGTATCGCGTTAGATTTTTTAGCAGATAGTGCGTAGACATTAGTCTGGCGTCTCAATTATGAGGGTGACGGCCACTCTTCTGTTCCCCCACCCCACTCACCAGAATCCCCATGTTTGATATTGATTCAGAACATACAAAAATAAATATAAGGGTGGGGACACTTGCTAGTAAACTCAAGGTGATTTCATAAGGCAGTTACGGCTCCTATTAATACAATGAGTAATTACTACCTGTAGCGGAAATGCCAGAAATGTGTTAAAAACTTGAAATTCCTCCAGTCCAGATGCCCCCATGAAAATCTTGACGTTTTTCGGCGAGCGGAAAGGCTTGTTCAAGGTAATTCTATTGCTTTTATCATATTATTCAGAAACATCAAAAACCTAAATGGAAACAAAACATTTGGAAGGGACACTCTTCTTTTCAGAAGATAATCGAAAAATTGCAAAAATAATAGGACCCCACAATTTTGCGACACCAAATGTTTTAGTCCATTCTGGCTATCTGCGTATATATATATAAATTGAAAAATGCATATAAACTGAACTATTTTTGGTGCTAATATCTTTAGTCCAAAAATATAAGCATTTTCCAATGTATATTGTGATTAACATGTAAAATTGCCCTATAGCTAGGGATTTGTTGAGACGAAGTTTTTGAATTGCGAGTTTATCGGTATATACACTGTAACTCATTTGTTTCGCGATCTACATAATATATTATGAAGCTCCAGGGGTTTTTTTCAAAATTCATGCCGTGCTAAATGTGTGTTTTTTGAAATTTACTTGTGTTTATAATTAACCCGTAAATACCAAATACCCTGTTTTAGCGTTACACGGAAGGTCAAACAATGATAACCATTTACTAGCAATTTTATATTAACTCATGCATTATATATTTATACAATGGACCAATCAGTTATATTTAGCACTAATCATTTCATGTTTCAGGATTTATATATAGACTTAGGTTCCTTGTTATAGCATAAGATTGTATATGGACAAATTCGTCATTAAACGTATAAAGGAACCATCATATTTTTGTTTTTGTAGCCTTTTAATTAAACAGTCCAGGTGTGCTAAGTTTTGTGTTTTTTGAAATTTCACTGTGTTTTTGCACTAAGAAACACAAAAAATGTAAGGAGCTATAAATGCGTTATAAATTGATCTCACAATTTACCATATTTTAAGCGGTTTTGGTGAAATTTTCGTGTATTTCGGGTTCTAATAGCAAATTCCAAAAGCCATTCTTACCTAATCCTGCAACGTAAGAACCAGCTGTAAGCATCGCGTAACAGAAGCTACAATTCTAGACCCTAATTCTGTGTTTAAAAGCTTTATGCCATCGTTTAGGCACTAATTTCTCCACCAAATTAATGCTACTTGGTTGAAATTTATGCGTCGATTGTTGAAATACAGGCAAGCATTTGGTTTACTGCAATCCATTTTGACCCAACCCGACCCCTTCGTTCCACGTTTACAACGTGAAGGAGGTATTAACAAAAGGGCATCCTATTTACAGTTCGTTTGAACTGACGTGCGAGCCGGTCAGACGTTGCAAGTTTGAGTTATGAATGCCACAAGAAATAAATTATTGAGTAACCATATATCCTCACGAAAATGTAAGCGATATATCATGCAAGTCGTGAAGTTAACAACCATATTTTTTCAAACGCCGTTTTATACAGCAGTGACGCAGCATAATATTGCAGCATGTGTAGCAACCTTTTCACAAAGAAAATATAGTGGAACAAGTAAAAGTTATATAAATTTAAGTTAATAGATATTATGTTTTTAAATGAAATAAAAAATATGTGATCTAAACTGGAATTTTAATGAATTCCCGAAGGTTTTGCAGTTTCTGCCACGAGAAAAAACCAAAAACTGACTGTTTCAATTTATTTCTTCAATTCAAAGAGTAAGAATTCTTGTTTACAACCAGTATTCAACGTCATCGTTCACCTTCAACAAGCAAGAAACTCAGTTAAAATGTTGATTGTTTTGCCTTAGGCGTGCTGCTTAAACATTGGCTTACTGTTCGAAAGAAGCCGCTCTGGCATAAAAATGTTCAAGAATAATTTGTAACTCTTTGCAGAGAAGCTCCAGCATGCTTTTTTTGGTAAGACGCCACAAGGAACGGTATAAACCAAACGCTGCATAATGTTGGATGGAAGTTTTAGTTACCATTTAGCAAATTTCAATTTTTCGTGTATCGTAGTGTTTTTATGGTTTAAGATTGACAAGGTAATAGGATTTGCA
Source organism: Trileptium ribeirensis (assembly GCA_030248225.1). Classification (NCBI taxonomy): domain Eukaryota; kingdom Metazoa; phylum Nematoda; class Enoplea; order Enoplida; family Thoracostomopsidae; genus Trileptium; species Trileptium ribeirensis. The sequence continues at coordinate 64,188 of JASANE010029484.1, read as the reverse complement.
TTGGGTCGGCGTTTCATGGGTTTTAGGGTGGTTTATACATTAAATACAAGCATGTTACGGGCGATTATACATAATAACAACTTATTGATCCCATGCAGTTTTGGATCCAATTTTTGAAAAAACCAGTATGCAATGGATTCAGTTATGTGTCATATAATCTGGAAATGTTGGTTTATGCATGAGACAGGCAGACAAAAATGATTTTCCTTTCAGTTGATGATACTTGGGGAAATTCTGGTTTCTACACTCGTTTTGTTTCAATGACAGCAGTTTGTGATAATGATTCTTCCGTTGTGTTGGAGAGAACCTGCCTTCACTTATTTGCATCACTGCCGATGAGGCGCAGATAATTTCCTGCCATAAAGCCAGATTTCATGCTAGGGTCCTTTGCGAACATCCACTGATAGAGTTTAGATAATGTCGTGCCACAAAACGAGGTTTTATGCGAGCGTTTTTTGCGAACATCATGGTCAACGGCCTCACGTTCAAGTAATAAATAGGCACTGCTTTAAACAAGTTGGCTGAACTATTGAGTGTTCACTACTTCCTTTTAGTGTATTAGCTAGCGTAACACTTGATTTTTATCTTCAATGTTGGTTAATAACTCTAAAAGAAGGTCAAAAATGATGATTTAGGTACATCGTATTACCTACTAAAAGTTATGATTTGAATTATAATTACTGTTAGAGTACTACAGCTTGCCTGCGCTTGGGTACCAGAAGTTTTCTGTTGAAAAATATTTTGAACATCGTGTCAGTGGCTAATAGATAACTTTTTTGTTAACGAACCCAAGTTTTGAAATGACCACAAATTAGCAGGAAATTTCTCGAACCTGGCGTGCCCGCTGCTCTGCTAAATTTGAAAACCGTAATTATGTTAAAATAGAATTGCCTTAGTTGTCATAGTGTTATTATAATCTTTCTAGCGGAAGCGGCTGCTGTTATAACGTTTGGACATTCCGTTAAACGATGTAAACCTGAAATGATTGGCCAGTATGGTAACGGTCTCAAGTCGTAAGTTAATCGGTCCTATAGACATTTCATAGCTCAGACACAGTTTATTAAATGAGGTGAGCCCCAACCTAAACTATACTAAGTAAACAGGTAACGGCTTAGTGTCCCTGGCCTGTCCACTGCCATCCGAAAAGTGGAGGGACTTCTGGGGGCCCCATTTTCATTCTCGTGGAAATTTCAGGAATTTGGAGGAATAAATTTTGCTTAAAAATACTGGATATTTTCATGTTTCACTGCCGTGTCTGTATTTTCAAGCTATAAAACGACATTTTAACAGTTTACAAACAAAAACCATAAATTTTCAGACATAAAATTTTTTGGATGTAGTTGAACATGGGGTTTCGGCCGGGGGTGGGGACGGACATGGATTAAAATCCAACGAACGTGGGGGTCCCTCAAACACTCCCACAGTGGACAATGTCCTGCAAGAAATTTGCGTTAGATCCGATGAAACGACTTGTTTAAAGTCTACTGATAGTTTAAAGCTCACTACAACTTAATGCAAAAATTCTGAAATACACCTGCCTTCATAGTAAACTTTTTAATAATCCGAAATATCAGAAATTGATTTAATATTTTACTTACACATTAAAAGAGGGGCACGGATAAGGGCCAAATGGTTGCATTGTTTAGAACATCCCACATACTTTTTGATGATAATAATTTGTAACACATTGTTTTTGGCCCAGCCTTTTTCAATAACAGCTTGAAAATAAAATTTTTTAGTTGATTTTGCGATCTAAATTTATGATTCTCTTTCAAAAAATAGATTTTACCTAGAAAGCGAAAAGCCAGTAAACCCGGGCTTCCGGAATGCGCGAAAGAGGATCGACCCCAATTTGACCAAATGCGGCAACCTCTCCCTGCGGCCCTTTCATTGATCCTTTAGCCACTACGATATTTTTTGGTCGACAACGAAAAATACCGAGATGTCAATGGAAATTTGATGATAACAAACAATTTTGACGCTAAAAAACAAAAACATGCAACGTCGGTTGCGCAGTGTTTAATATTTGAATCCCAGCTGTTTTCACTGGTGTACTAGGCAGTTTTTAAATTAACTAAACTAAAAATTATTTTTAAATGCGTTCCACAGTAGAATTGTCTTACCTTTGTCGAATTTAGAATTTTCGACAATATCTATGGATCAAAATGAAGCCCGAAATTTTGCGATAGGAAAGGAATTTGCAAAAAATATTAAATGCAAGTTTACGTGCTATTTTATTCACTGTGATACAAGAATGATGCGGTTCTGCGAATGCAATCTGCTTGAATACATGGCTAATGCTATTTAGCAAGCGCGTGCGTTTGGCTTATTGCAATCACGAAACTTGAAACATTGTGACATTTTCGATTAATGCTATTTGGACTATGTATTATTTCTTTTTGAAATACGTAACATCGACGTGACGCTGCTGCACTACGCACTTCCACAACGTAATGCCCATACGACCCCGGCTATCGTAACCTCGAGGGCGGACCTAATGGTTTCAAATTTCGAATTCGGGTCAGTGCCAGGAGACTACGGAGCTTAGCAAGCCGCAGGAGCGCTTCACAGGGTATGTTCTGATCCTGCCGGACGGGTTGCGCACGTAGCCTAAGCTGTACTACTCTTGAGGTCCCTAGGGAGGTTGGCTCCGTCACCTGCTCTCAGGCCAAAGAGTCCACACCACTATTCCCTATCATCGTTCCACCTGGAAGTGTGTTTGGAATAAGGTTTCTACTTTCCTGAACGGTTAATTTAGCCAGTGGCCCCCGCTAGGGTCCTACAAATCCCTAGATGTTTAACGTCGGATTGCGTTTGGTCGTTCGGTGAAAGTTTCATTTTGTTTTTTGTGAAAATTTTTTTCTTAAGTCGCACGAGTCGTACTCACACAATAATACGATTAACTATAGGAATCGGCGAGTCACGCTAAGGTTTGCTTCTTCGAGGCGTGTGTCAAACCTGAACGCGGGTCGTCGATAGGGGTGATGGATTTCAAGCCCCTTTTAGTACACATATCGCTACCATTGGTCAGTAAAACACAGGAACGCGATTGGGATTGATTGAGTATTTTTTGATAAGCCAAAATCATATACGGACATTAGCATATTGTACGGGAAAAATACAACAGAAACAATGTCAACGAAATAGTACGTTATTCGGGAAAAATTGGAGGAGCAATAAATGGGCGTGTCGGAGTCATCGCCTTTTTCATGGGACATTCACAGCTGGTTCAGACTACGACGAGAACTACTATGCCTTTCCACTGACAGCTGTGCTTAGCTTGCTTGAAAACGGGAAGGAAAGAGCTGTAAAGCGGAACGTAATAGTCACTGAGTTATCCAGGCGCCATTTGAGCAGCTATACCTACTCGAGTACTCCGGTTAGACAATAGGTTCAGGTAAAGCTAAAGGCGGCAAAAAATATAATGGGCAGATTCAAACGTGCGGGTGAAAGGGTGCACAATACGGATTTTGGGAAACATGATTTTGCTCATCCTAATCAACGGTTATTGTACACGATAGATAAAATACGGTAAAACGGTAATTGAATTAAAATACGACAAGTTATAATAAATTAACAAAGGTTACAATTATTGAACGATTATCATGGGTACAAGTGACTAAGTACATGATGGGTAATTCAAGTGCGACAACGTTGCGACATCGTATTTTTCTTTCCTACTCTCGCATACGTGTACCTGAACGGTAACTGCGGGTACAGCAAATATTTCTTAGTACGGGATACAACGGGCTAATCGTGAGTCCAGGTTCATAGGGTATCTTCTTCAAATATGAGAACAAATATGTGGAATTTTGAGCTTAACTCTATACTCATTTGCAACCTAAATAATTGCAAATAAGGGACTTTCTCGTGTCAATGGTCGTGAGCCAGAATAGATTCGCAATGGGGCGGGGTAAGAACTTTTCTTAGCGTCTTAGAGGTCCCGGCAGGCATAGATTGGGGCCGCATTTTCTAGCTTTTCAAACTTTCCTAACCTAAAATTTATACTATGTTGTGTACATTAATTATACTTTATCAACACTAGGAATAATAATATTTCGATTTGACGGCCGAAATTGTACATTTTAAGAAGACGCTAGATCGAGCCCGATCCAGGGAAAAGTGCTGAATTATCGATATTGGGTCCAAATCGTGGTTAGCGAACGGCCATCGTTCATCTCGGCGGAACGATGCTCTAGATTTCTACGAAAATTTACGGTTGAAATCTAACGTTGTAACGTTCCTACCTATAAAAATATCAATTTCTATGCGTAAAATTGCTGACTTTCTCCTAAAACTTTGGCTGAATCGAGCACGAGTTGCTTACAGACACATATTACAATTACCAAAGGTACAACAAAGTATCGCAATCATCATATAAATGGCATAAGAATACAACGGAATTACATACAGATTGACGCTATTATGCCATGAACAATACAAACAAATCAGCATAAATATGGTATGGTGAACGGGTATACAGTTATTGTGACAAATCGGATATACATGATCAATACATTCAAGTTACAATTGAAATATGTATATACACAATTAATAAATTCCTGTTACAACGATATAGGATAATCATACCAAAAGGTGGCTTTATGGCCAAACGATCAACACGAAATAACAATAGTATTCAACTCAAATATATCAATTAGCGCCTTTGTGGCAATATGAACAGTATGTTATACAACAGATATCAATAATTATTATACAATAATTATCCATTCCTGAAATAGTTGAAATACCCATTCTGATAATGGAAACGTCGGCGGTGCAGACCGAGATACTGGAAATACACATAGTTACATAGCGAGACACTCGGGCATAGTTACATATGATAGTGGTTTGTGATTTATTCCAATTACTTATATATTGAGGGCTTACATACATACATACGAGGGCGAGCGGACGATTTCGGATTCCTGCAGACATTGTTAGTGGGACTCGATTTTGGAGAGAGAATGTACGTAGTCAAATACGTAAATGTTGGCCATTAGACTGTGGCAAGGCTTAATCTGTCTCGTAACGATCCAGCATAGATCTGTGGCAATACTTTTTGGTAATTTCTGTTTTCATAATATGTTATTCTCAGCATTAGTGCCATATCTCTTTGGAGTCTTTTCTGACTATTCTGTGGTGATTATGAAAATATAATGAATCTTTCTGGGTATGTGTCCGGGTATAAAATGTAGAAGCGCAGTCTAGAGTATGGACCTGGATATAGGTCTAGAATATGTATGGGCCAACTGGCATCTTTGGGTTTGAAAATTTGTGGCTCTAATCTAACCGCATAGGCTCCCACCCAAACATCCTCATAGGCCCCTCGAGAGTGCGCAGAAAATATTTAGCCAAGCTAGGGTGGAAGTTTTTGCAAAATAGGGGAAAATCTTAGGAAACATGGAAAATATAGAAATACTAAGATTCAGAAAATTTTCTGCATCCCCCACGGCTGCCATCTGCACCCTCCTAAGCCGACGGACTTTCGACAACTGTGGCTAGTGCACTCGCGTGTAATAAAGCACCTGGAGCAGATGACAATAGGGGGACTGGTCAGACTTAGTACGGGGCTCTTAAAGTTTTTTCCTCAAAAGGCACTTTAAATGGCTGTAAAATTTATACTGACCTCTACACAGGGTACCTGCAGGATTTTCGAGCTTCCATGGTTTCGGCTGCTCCGATAGGTCATGCCACCAGCTCGCCTAAGGTATTCACGGTTTTCCTCCAGCTAGCTTCTTGGAAGGATAAACCATCTTGTTCCTCCAAGGTCGGAGATGGGGTTAGGTGTTGTGCTCATAGTGCGTAGAAGCCTGGTATATGTCTATATGGTTGTTGTTGTTCCTCTGTATAAGGAATGCGTAAATTCTAGGGGCGCTATGAGAATCGGACGAGATTTTATACTGTTTACGAAGAAGGAAGGTGTCCTAACATGTGTTTTTCTTTCGAGAACTTTCCACGAACATGAAAAGCTTGATGAGGTAATTGTATATATGGGCTCTCCATTCGCTGAAAATTTTGCCAAGGGGCATGAACTAGAGGGCCCCCCCTGGTTTCGAACGGGGGCGCTCGATTTTACCAGGGGCATTTTGCCAAGAGAAAAACGGTTAAAAATCGTGTCAGAAACATTGTCACAACGCTTTTGATGGAGAGAATAGCGTTTTTGAAGCAAATTTTGACAAAATTTGCGACATTTTTGGCCTCAGAACAGAATTTTAGTACAAATTTTATGTACTTTGGAGCGATTGGAAACAAAAAAAATTCCAAAAGGCGGTGAACCGGGGGAGCCCAAAATTTCGCCAGGGGCATGAACCGGGGGAAACCGAAAAATGCCAACCCCCCAATTTGGAGAGCCCAGTATATTTGCGTTGGTGTACTAATTTATGCAACATGGCTATTCAGAATAATTTTACTGAGGTTGCATCGTTTGGCGTAAAAATGATTTTTATGTTTAAATAACTTGTTTTGAACTTGTAGCTGTGACTGGAGCTCAGTGACTGATAACAAACAATGGAGAATGCTTTAGGAATACGCAAACATACTTCCAATGTAAAATGTCTATAATGGTATGTAAAATTGAGATTCTTATGTGTACCATCGTTGCCTCCATGTATTGCAAAGTTTTTCTTTTACATTCCTCTATCGTCATTTTTTGAAAACCTTTTCTATTTTGAATTGTCCCTGGTCTTAATGTGTAGGGAGATTTTGCCCTAAGGTATTTTGGGATCTGACACCGCCATGTTGTTACTGATATCCGCAAGTTCCCAAACAGTGTATTTTTGTGGACTCTCGCAAACTGCCTCTTATGTTTCTGGGGGAACCGAACTGGAGCATTGAATTTTGTTTTTTCGAGAGCGAAGGGGGTGGGGCCCGCAGTTCAGCTGGGTGGACAGGGAAAATAGGGAAATACTGTAAATGGCTGGTTCACAGTATTTAATATCAATATAAAAGGAAGTCAGGATTTATAAAAGCTCGAAATATACCTGTTTTAAAAGTACCTATCAAAATTTTAAGAAGAAAAACGAGCGTTTAAGGAACCATCATTCCTGCAAATTATATAGCACATCGCTGGCAGTCGCCAGCAAAACGAGTACCGTTGTTGGTTGCACTGTAATCAACAGATACCGGAAGTATTCACAAATTCTAGTTTTTACATACAAATGAATGAATAAAAAGTATAATATGGCTAGTGGTTGTCGAAGCGGATTATTTTAGCGCCCTGCAGCCTACTTCTCATAAAGATAACAACATAGAAATTTTCTGCTTAAAACAATTATACCAGTGCGTTTACTTGTCGAAACTAGTAACTCGCAAAGATAGGAGAAACAGCGGGCCGATAAAAGCGTTATGATGCAATTGTATTTTTAGTCTATCCTACGCCTTCTGAAAAGTTTGTTTGTGTAAATCGCGAAAATGATAAATAAATGGTCTCTCAATGATGCTGCCAATATTTTGTTATTTAACTTGAATTGAAATGATTTATCTGACCTTATCAGATTTTATTTTCGAAATGGAATTGGAGCAAAAATATTTTTGTGTTAACCGGAAGGGATGAAAATAATTGCCGAAGACGAAAGTTCAGATTCGCTTCTGATTTTGAGAGTTCCGATATAGGGCTTTGTGTAATCAGCGTTTTTTTTACATTTGCAATTGTTAAGCTCGTCTTATTTGAGTGCTTTAGGTTATTGTACCAATGCCATCCTTCGATGCTCAGAAAATGCCACTGGTTGGACCGGAGTATTCTTCACAGGAAAAGGTTGGTGTTCATGTTACGAAGTAAATCAACAATAAATAGGAATTCATGCTATTGTCAACAAGATACTTGCTATACTCGATATTTTAATCCTATGCTTGGTATTATAGCTCACCATTTGTTGTACATTAAGGAATGAATTATGATTTATATGTTAGAACTCCGTAAAAATGTTTTGCTTAGATTTATCTATGTATATCTAACGCTTAAGTCTTTATAGTAGTGACTCGCAAAGCAATGGCAAACGAGTGTGGCTGCTTTAGGCTTATTGACCATTTTTGTTCCATATTCAAGTCGTAAGCCCGCTTAATGGTAGTAATTTTATACCGGCTATATTTCTATGGTAACGCTATGGCCATTTTAGTCAGATATTGAAACCGAGGAACTCTTCATTTCTTCTGCCAATGACTACATAGACAGCAACATTTGAATTTAAATTTTAAGAAAAAAAATTGTAATTTTGAAAAGTGATTTATGTAGTGGGGCCCCTACGACTTGCTTTATTTGATTGATACCATGCAAATACAATTGCCTTTATCGTATTTAGCAATCCGAACACCTATAGACACGTTCGATTGACCTACATAGATCTATATTGGAAAAATGGCAAAACTGGACTTTCTTGGTGCCAAAAATTAACCAAATTTTGCTTCAGCACAGTCCCACCGTGTTAAGGCAACATGGGGTTAAAACAATGAAGCCAATGTGTTTAGCGATTAAATAACCCTATAATCGGACGTTGCGGCAAATTTGAGCAAAATAGGTAGTGTAAGTGTTATCAAACTACTGCTGATGATCCAACCCAAATTTAAGCCAATATTTGGCCACAACAGGGTTTTTCACCCTTATTTGTCACTAGAACCATAGTTTCATAAAGATGCCATCAACTCGTACATATTAAACAACGTTGCACGTGCTACGGAATTTTTTCAAAATAATCGGCATAGCCTTTGACAAGACATGTTTGATCATAGCTAATTTTGTGTATCTTCTGGCCTGAAGAGAGCGGTAGAACCGCCTTAATCCTTAAAAGAGAAACTGTGATACTGCTATTATGGATATGCTATTTAGGCATAGATATAATGTGAAAATGTGAGCGAAATCGCAGAAAGCATTACCAAGTTAGGTGCGACAATAGGTAAATTTCGGCCGGAAAGGGTGCTATGTCCCCTAATTCCTTTAAGAAACCAGATATTGCTATGATACCATTATTACTAGTAACTTTCAACTAGACTGTATCTACTGTGCCCCTATTAACGATTTTGCCATTAAGGTCTGTAAGACTGCTTAAAGTTCCGCAATAGCAATTATACACCGGCAATACTTCAGTAAAAATGCTAACATCAATTTAATTATATATATCAAAACCGAAGAACTCTTTATTTCTTCTTCCAATGTCCATACAAACAGAAAGTTTTGAAGTTTATAAATTACAAACTTTATAAAAAATATAATTTAAAGAATAAGCCATTTAAGACTTGCCTTATTTGATGCATACCACGCTAAACAATTGGTTTTATCTTATGTAGCAGCCATAAAAACTTAAAGATACTTTTGATTAACCTACATACATCTGTATTGGAAAAGTGGTGAAATTCGACTATTTTTGGTGCCCAAATAGCCAAATTTTGCTTTGGCAGCACATGGCCAATATGGTGTTAAAACAATGAAACTTAACTTGTTTAAAGTGCAAAAAAACTAGCTTTATAAAAATTTTGAAATTATTACTTTTTTGGCATTCTTACACTTTGGCTCATAGCTCGAAAACGGCAGCTTTGACAAAGAATGCAGAACAACAAATCTGTGCTTTCTATAAGAGGATTCTGAGTGCTCTGTTTTTCGCAACGAATCCTCTATCTCGAGATAGGGCGCCAAAAATATATGCCTGGATGGCCAAATTAAAAAAAATATGACATCTGACCATTTGGGTCCCATTTGGACCCGGAAGACGTGGTCGCCGATTTAGCATCTTATGACAGGGCACAAATAGACCGAATTCATACAAGTACTTCCAGCCTTTAAGACGACCATTTAGCATTTGTTATAAAGATGAGCCTCAGCGAAACTGGTACACTGATGGACAAAAGAATTTGTTACCTGAAAATAAATTTTTCACTTAGTTGGCTCGGATCTAAAAATTTATTCAGGCTGCATAGCTATCATTTATTTATAGTCATGTTTTTTCTATTATTTCGATGTCCTGTTGCTGTTCGGTAATATGTTTAAGTATGCCATTATTGTTACTTCGAATGTTTTCATCACGTTATCGATACGGTTGTTTCATAAATTTTCGTCTTTGACGTTGTGGTTCTAGCAACGAACCGAACTTGAAATAATACTCAAATATTCGCCATTCAAAACTGTCAAAGATTTTTTGAGTCAATTCGATTTGATTGCTGGCGATACGGGAACAGTAGTCATGGCTTACAATTTAAACCTTATCGAAACTGGCCAAAGTGAGCTCGATTTCAACTCCGATGTTCTCGATATTCGGATTACTGATCCTGCGGGTGGCGATGATGAGTAAGATATATTTGCGACTTGTGTTTTATTCCACAGTAATCATTATTTTAGTGTCACGTTCTTACTAATGATGGGCAGGGATATGGTTCACCATATCCGGATATCTGGGGTGATATATCGGATAATTCGTATATGGGCAACCATATCCTAGAATTTCAAACTTTTATCTAACCTTCAAAAACTGTTTAACAGACTTTGTCATTACAGGTGTATTTTATAATCAGAACGTAGGGTAACGTTACGTAGTGGAGATTTTGTGTTGCAGGGGTGAAAGCTTTTAAATTCCGCCTGTGTGTGTGATGGGTCATAACTCGGTATTTTCGAAATTTCGAATTTTTTTTCGCTAGTTGGTTTTATTTCACAGCAAAACGATAAATGCCGATGCCTTTTTTTGTTTTTCGATTAAGGCCCCGGTTCTTGACTTTAGGGTTTGAGGTATGGCACCCTCGTTGCTCATCCACCCAAATTCAAAAATTTGTTCTGACGTCCTTGGACGTCTTCGGGCATGGGAAACTTATTGCCGGTGTTGGTTCTACTCTGTGACAAATGGTTTCATGGGTACGATGGTATGGTGCCGCCATGGTTCATCAACACAAAATTCCTAATTGTACTGTTACGTCCTGGGAGGCTGATGGCTTGCACTAGGTGGTTTTAGGGCATGGTAAAGTTATTTCCGGTTTTAGTTTTGTTCTAACTTGTGTGGTATTGTGGGATATCGACATATAGCATATCGATGTTTGCTATCGAGAGCTAATTGGCTGTCCACGCAAAAGGCGTAGCTTTACCCATGTTTCACTACTTTCTACCTCGATAAAGTCACTAGGTATGATATTTCTTAATCTTAATCGGTTCTGCCTTTTTCCAACATATATTTTGCCTGATCAAAATTTTCTATTCATTGCATGAATGGCTTAACTTAAACCTTTGCTATAGAACCGTTACTAAAAAAATATTTTCTAAACATGTTAATATAATATTTAATGTATCCAATACGTGTAGCTTTTATCTGTATGTCTAATTTAGCGATATATGGTTTTCCGTTTTATATATCGTTATTTAGGTGGAAATAAGTCCATCCGAGACGGCTTCCGCAATGTTTTGTAGTTTCTGCACAAAAAATTTATGGATATGTCTAGGAGGCTGGATGATGCTTCTATATTTATCTCCACTTTAATTTCATACGCCAGTGAAAATAATTGTTTTGTTACTTGTGTTAAAGGTTGGCGAACCCTTTTTTAGTTGTCTTATCATTTATAATTGTTGTACAGTTCGCAGATATTCTTGGTTTTGCAACTGTGCTTAGCCAAAACATAGGACTCACTAAGGAGTGCCACAAGCACTTGTTTTAGCGACTGAATGAAAACTTAGGTTTGCCTTAAGAGGTTCAGCGTTTTGCACGTTTTCGATATTTTAGTTAATGAAACAGCTATCAAAGACGCGATAGAAAATGGTAAAAATCTTCTTTCCGCAGGGGTTCCATTTTCTAGTTGCTTTCGACATTTTAATGAATGAAGAAACAACTTATTACTAATGGGTTCAATAATTTAGCGAGTAAAATAAGATAGGGTGTTGGTAAAATTGAAAAAAAACATTTTATTTTTCAAAAAAATGAACACATATGATTTTTCAAGCTGATTTTTAAGAAGAGACTAGATTTAGTTTTCAAAGGTGGGGTTCCTTTTTCCAATTTCATTTAAGTGAATTTTTCTAACTTGTAAATCTTATAAGCTGTCAGATTTTGAACCAAACTCAGTTTTATATATGCAACTCATTTCAAGAATGATTGTATATATATAGTAATTCTGAAAATGAACTTGGTGTTAGCAAAATTCTTGTACAGTTCGAAAAGCTTTAATGATATATAACAAGTTTTTGAACTACTTCCCAATCTGGAGTCTATAAGCTTATAGTTGGCGCCAAATTTCATATTTGGTGAAAAGTCGTGGGAAATGCACCTAAATGTGTGTTTTTGTTGCTTTTAGTGTCTTATATGGGGTTTTCTGGGCCAACAAGCTCATTGCGAGTGTCAAAAATATTGTGTAGCAAATATTTTTCACATTTCTGCTTCATACTTGGTATGAAAAATGAGATTTTTTTCTCAAGAGTGTCGGTTTGAATTCTTTAACGTTCTTTTCAGGGACAATTTAGGGTTTTATTGAATTATTAAATTGTTAGTTGATTGTTTTTGTACTCGTTGTATGATGTTTTGTCTAAACAGACTTCGGGGGATTGTTCTCACCACTCGAGTTCTGGCTCGCGAGCGAGCTTCACTAGTTTTTATTGTTATTCATGCAACATATACCAGTATTCATTGTTCTGGGATTAAATCTGTATGTTGTTTCTTTATCTTGGTTGTATATATAGACAGCAAAGGTTTCCCTTAGTGTATTTCTCAATTCTCACTTATTTAAACCAGGGCCCGAAATGTTATCCATTCGCGCTAACCTTGCTGTCAATTACAGCGTTCCACATGCATAAGTATATTTTATATGTAAAGCTTTTTAGCCTAGTGCCCGAAAGAGTATCTCTTCGCGCGTACCTTGCTGTCGTCTACAGTGATCCGCGTATGAAAATATATATTAGAAGTAAAAAGGTAAAAATATTATGGTATTTGTTTTAGTGGTTATTGTTACTAGCATAGTCAATCTAACTGTACGATGCTTGATTTTCGAACAATATCTCGAAAATAAAGAGTTGCAACTAACATTTTTTGAAATTCGTACACAACAGCACTTCAATAACACCACTATGCTATGTATATATAGAGCAACATGTTTATCCGGAATCGTTGAGTTTATTAATGTCTGTGTGCCCAGAACTGAATTATTAAATTTTAACGACATATCACTGTTCATGTGTACTATTCTCGCAAGTGGGTAATCTACTATAGTTGCTATATTTAGTAATAACTCATAATAATCCGTCTAAACAGATGACTAATGAAAATTTGTATGAGTTTAAACAAAATGTAGGTGTTACCATAATATTCATGTAGAAAAATTATGTTATTATGAATCTCGCTTCTCTGAGTCAGGCCTCCTCCGCTTTTTAGGTCGCCCCGATTCGACCCTTTAGGAATTTTTGGCTCTGTTTTGGCTAGGAGAATCAGGGAAGGGCCCCATCATCGTTTCAGTGATAACACTTAGTCTCTGGACCTACAATCATCTCATACCCCAAAAGGTCTCTTTATCATCTTACTCACAAAAATTTCTTCGCAATAAGGGTCACCCTTTTCAGTGACACCTGAGATGCTATTCATTATCGTTGGTTTTAGTTGGAGATTTGGTATGGGTATGTTGCGCAATTTTTGCCTTTTTTAAGGATACAGCCTCTTAAGAATCTCCAACCCTTACCCCAATGGACTTATTTTGAGGGCGCTTTCCAATTAGCAATTCAAAACCGTACGACCAATACCGCTAGACCCCTTGAAAATAGGAAAATATCAAAAGTGTCGTTGCCAAAAATGACTATTTTTATTTACTGTATGATAACTCGTGAGGGGATTGTTGGATTTGGCCGCGGTCTTCATTATAGACCGTACAATCAATACAGCGTTCTTTAGGAGCGGAAGATTAAAATCTATTAAGACATTGCTAAGATATGAGAAATTGGTCAATATGTAAGATAAAACTCTTAAAAAAAGGCGCTGTCCTATTTGGGAATTTTGAAATCTTGCGAAATCCAGATTAGTGGAATAATTTTTGTATATTCGTACTCAGCACGACATGCGAAGCTCAACGGGACCAAATTTTACCCCCTGAGGTCATTTTCAAATTTTTAGAGTTTTGGGCCCAAATTACCAAATGGGGAAAAGTAGCGTGCACAATTTAGTCGCGGCGAGTATCGAGCACGTAGTTTTAACGGATGACCACGGAGCTGATTTTTGCGGATTTAAAAAAACCGCTCGAGTCAACGTGGCCATGGGCCGTGCGGTACAGCATTATTAAGTCGCTTCTTATCCGCCTGGTTTCTAATGTTTGAAGCTGCAAACGTTGTAGCCTCTCTGGATAAGTTAGTGATGATAGAGTAGGTACTAGTTTGGTGGCCCGGCGTTGGACATCTTCCAGCAACTTGATGTCCCGTTGGTAGTGAGGACACCAGCAAGTTGTAGCATACTCCAAACGTGGCCATATCAACGTCTTGTAAATCGGTAGAAATACGGAGCAGCGTAAGTAAGCAAAGTTTTGGCGTAATACCCCAATGATTTTGTTACATTTGTCAGCAATCTCGGAGCAGTGTTTCGATGGCTTAAGTTTGTCGGATATCCAGACACCAAGGTCATACTCACTCGTACAGTTTGGAATGACGTCTCCGTCTATTGTATATTGATAAGATGGATTGCAGTTTCCTACATGCAAGTACTTACATTTATCGGCGTTGAATTCAACTAATGAGTCTTTAGCCCATAACGCAGCTCCATCTATATCAGCTATCAGTGAGAGAATATCTAATTCGGATTGGAATTTGTGTATACGCCGGCATAACTTGGTATCGTCAGCGAATTTATAAACTTTGGCTCCGATGTAGTTGTCTATGTCATTTATGTAGTATAGGAACAGCACCGGTCCTACAACGGATCCTTGCGGTGCTCCGCTAGTTACTTCAGACCAAGCACTGTAACACCAGTTTACCCTGACTGATTGACTACGCCCCATAAGAAACGATCGTATCCAAGCCAGCAGCGGATCCTTTACACCATACATCTTGAGTTTGCTAATAAGACGGCGATGTGGCACACGGTCGAATGCTTTTTGAGATCCAGATAAATAATATCCACCGCATCACCACCGTTGACAATTTCTACTATCCAATCCATGAAGTCTAATAACTGTAACTCAGCCGATCGCTTACGGAGAAAACCAAATTGAGATTTATGAAGTATATTGTTCTCCACGGCATATTCTAGCAAAGCTTTCGCCACTACTTTCTCCATAATTTTGCTGACTGCCGAGTTAAGCTAATTGGGCGATAATTGTCCGCTACAAATCGTGAACCTTTTCCCTTATATACCGCTGATACATGTGCCTTTAGTCATGTAGGGGATGTCGTTGCTGAATTGATACATTTCGTAAACAGTAATACTAGAGTTTCGGCTAAGATGTCAACAGATCGAAGTAGGAATACATTTGTGATATTATCTGGGCCAGGAGCTGCAAGATGGTAAGGAAGAAATTTTGTGCTCATTTGTATTGTCCGTCAATCTTTAGAATTTCCAACATTTTGCTCTGAAGAGCCAACCGAGCTCTGAAAATATAGAACCAATTCGGCGAATAAGTTTATTTGGGCGGAACCGCCAATGTAAGTGTAGTGTAATAACATGATTTTATTAAAATGCTTTAATATATACAGCGTGATTGAATCTCAAACGATTATACATAAAATAAATCGCGAAAAGCAAAGAGGGTCGCTGGTCGTTAAAATCCGGGGTCTTTAAATGGGGAGGCGCCTACCGCCTAAACGTGTCCGGAACTGTGCCTACTGTCATTTTTGTGTTAAGCAAGGTTGGAACTTTTTTTACAACTGATTCTTCACGTTCTCGTTTGGAGATTCATTACGTATTTTTGTTTCCTTTTTTCAGCAGCATGGCCAAGCGTTCAATTTTAGATTGGAATTTTCAGTTTTTCCTGTATCATTCATGTTTATGAGCTCTCATTAGAATATTTATCCTCGACAAAGTAGCATAACAGTGTCATGTTGCTCATTTGATATATTGGCACCGATTAACAAGATTTAATATTATCTTAACTTGGTCAAATATAATATATTGTATGACTAGTATGCCTGATTTTATTAGGTTCGCACACGCCGAATCAGCAGTTGTCTGTACAAGCCGCGGAAGTACAAATTCTACAGCGCTCGATTCAAGGCGAAAGCAGAAAAAGACTGCGAACGCGCAAAAGACAGTGCTAAGAAAGGTTGATTTTTGGTTGTTATATTTTCTTAACGTTTGTCAGACAATGCTTTAGACATTGTTTGTTACTATTATTTGCTTTACTTGTTTGGTATTTAAAGTTTGTTAATTTTCGGAGTTTTCAATTGATTCGGATATCCCTTATGGTGTTGTTAATAAGTAACGAAACTACATTACAGCAAAACAGCCATTACCTAAGCCAAATTTATACGCCGTGTGAGATACGAAAAACTTGACTTTACTTCCGCTCTATGGTGGTATTGAAATTTATTGTAATCTTATGGAAATACACTTTTTTATTCATATATATCAGAACTTCGTTGAGACCGCAATATTGTATTATCTGATTGCGATCAATCTTGTTTTACATAACGCCGCAATTTCGGCATGTTTTTTTGCAATATGCCTCTGGTGTAGGTCTGACCATACTCAAACTTGACGGAGGTAAATAGCTGGGCAATATATACCGATTTGTATACGTGTCAAGTTTATCCCGATTTCAGGCAGGAGTCAGCCAACTGTGGGCTGTTATGTTACTGAAACAAAGCGAGCAGAGTTCAAATGGTACACAACTGGAAAGAAATTAATTTTTATCCTTCTGTTAGTCATATAACAGTTCGCGTGATGGATGGATTTTCGCAGTGATATATTTAAATGGTAAAAGAATGTAGTTGTTCTTCATGTTTGCGCTGCCCCAGTGATTTCCTAATATTCTCACAAAACCGACACGGCTTGGAATATTTTTAAGATTCACCATTTGGGGTCTCCCAACCTTTTTGGTTAGGACTGTTGCCATAGCCATCGTATCGAAAAAAGGAGACCAGCACCCAGAATCCTTTCATTGAGAGCTACAATGTTTGCGTTGAACTTTCGAGGAAGGAAAGGGTTCAATGGGGGTCTGTTACCGGAGATAAGAAGTTGTCTGGATTCTACCACCGTTTTGGAGCTCCGGACCAGCACATATATGGTTTTGTTTTTTTCTGTTCTTTTTCTGAAAATTATTAATGTTGCGTTTTCACGATAATTTCCCCGCCATTTTGAATTTTTGTCGCAGCTGATATCACATAATATTAGCGATGTCAGCCACATACTATATTGCGGAAACCGATGGAATTTCGGGTCTGTCTAGCAAGTTGAATAAGGGTTAGAGTGTGCTTGCTACCATAATTTTACGATTAGACGTTGCTGACATATATCCGTTTAGTCATTAACATACTGTTAGTGAGTTTTACAGCTTGGAATATACCACACTCTTGCCGAATGTTCAAGTTTTAGACGGTATACGTGATATCATCTAGTTGCAATTTAAACATAATCCCATTTATATATGAAACGATACCAGCTTCGTTTTACACTCGTTTGCGAGGAACTAGTTTGCCGTGTTAGCTACACCGTGTTCTGTGCGGTGTGCTTGACACTGTCAGAGGCTCTTTTCTTTCCAATAGTGGACACATTATAACGTGAATCCCGAATAAATGTAGAAATACTTATCTGGATCGATCAAACCACAACGAGCACTTAAAGAGATCTCATCACATTTCACGGTTCGTTGTGTATTGTTCGAAGGCATTTCGTTAGACAAGATATCACGCCTGAGTAAAATTTGACTGAGTACATCGTGTTGTTCTTGTGTCAAAATTACGATGACATCATTCAATACTCATGCACTGTCTTTCTACGGCATATTAATAGCATGAACTTCTATATGATTAGCACGAAGCCTTTAATCTCCCGGCCATAATGTACAACTATAGAAACCGGAAATAGAAAACTATAGAATAATAACGGTCCTTATAGCCGAAATTTCTAACTTTAACTTTTACGTAAGTATTCTCTTCAAATTATACAGATTCCGCGAAGTCTTTGTTCATCAAAGCAATCCGCCATAGCCCTTAAATATTTATCAACGCCCCTTTGGCACCAAAACCACTGTTAAAAACACAAGGCACTGAGGCCAGTTGTTTTTTTTAGTTTGGTGCATGAAATTCTTTGCTAAGCCGATCAACAAACCTGCACATCATAATCAGAATAGGTTACGTCCTGTCCACGCTCTGTCCTCCCACTATCTAATTTTCTTAAAACTACGGTACCGCATGGCTCCACAAGTGGTGGTAAAGCTTCACTATGCCGAAAGTATCGCGTGGTGATACGTAGTGAAGTGTATCACCAAAATTAGCTGTAATTACCCTTTCCACTGTGTATTTTTAACCTAATCCTTTCAAATTCTGAAACATTAAAACATTAAATTCATGTTAGCTCATAAAAATAGAATCAATTTTTGTGCTATGAAAAGCGCCAGAATATCCGGACCAGATAGAGATCGAGTGCATCATTGAGGTAGCAAATCTTAATATTCTCGTTTACAATTTAGGATTTACCGCAATAATGTAAATCCACTTCACTTCAAAGCTTCATTTCACACAGGCACCAGCAAAGTAAAATCTGTTATTAACTAATACGATATTGAAAGCTATTGAAAGCACTGTGTAAACAAAATCGGATAGTTCGATATTAAAAAGCCTAACAAAATCTTAGATAAAGAATTGTTATTTGGTATCTGCAATATTGGGAGTGTTGTTTTAAGGTAAAAAGTTTGTTTTAGCTCACGGAAAAGCAATTGAAGCCGAAAGTCGCTTAAAGTTAGTGCATTTTTAATTTACTAAAACTCGTAACTCGTCCAGCTAGCGAAATGGATCCAGCGTAGCTAGCCTGTGATGATGTGCTAAATAAAGTTTTTAAGCCTCTTCAAGGTCCAACAAAGTCAATTATTGCTGGCCTCTCCATACAGGGTGGAGGGGTTCAGTATTTTCGAGTTGTCCAAGACCTCAGCGGTTTCCTCAGGTCATGACCTCACGTAAATTTTATCTTCCTCAGCACCAACAGGGATTTTGAGGGGAAGTCAAAATCCCAACAAAAATGGTTCTAAAATTTCAATAATACTGGTAATATGATGACAAAATCCTAACTAACACGAAGTGCAGATGTACGGATTTTAAGATGGTAATGCGGAAATAAACTAACTTAAAGTAATCCCACCAACCATCATATATTGTATTAAATAATATCGAATCGAAATTCCTTGTTACGGAAAAGTACTGAATTTCATTCGGCTTTTCGGTAACCAATAATTCGAAAAATCAAATCGATGTGCCAGAAACTATGCCTTGTACTCAGACAGAATTTTGGCGATTTTCAGCTTGCAGAATTTCGGTTCCCTTATGCTTATCAAATTTGTCTAAGATTATTCAGTGTTAGCGAACAAATTTACTGCAATAATGACGTCACAATAAAGTCAATCATATAGTTAAGCTCTTGGTGTTCGTAAACAAATCCGGCTTAATTGGAATTCGGAAAATGTTATTTCTCAAAAAATTACTCCAGTTTATTTTAAATTACGCGGTAATTTTACTCGAATTTTGGAAAACATAAAATGGTTAGATTTTAATTTCAGACTACTGTGTTTGCGAACAGCTTTATACCGGATTTAAAATGACTAAAAGCGTTCTATAACAATATTTATACGAAATTACAAAATAGGATCGTTGACTATCTTACCACTCGCGCATAAAATAGTAAATATGCAACAGAAACAAAGCTAAAATGTTGTGAATCATGAATAACTCGAAAAATCCTGTTATAAAATTTATTAGTTGATATAAGGTGTACGGGTTTCCGCCAGATAAACAAAGAAATATTGTTCCAGGTTAGTCTTGTGGAGAGCCTACGGTAGAATAGCAACATATTAAGGGTCTGAGGGTCATTTGCGGCAGATTTAATAACAATAAGACCTCTTTCGTTTTTCTACAAGTGACAAAAACGGGAACTTTCAAACTTTACAAAACTCAGTGTTCTTGAAATAGAGACCTTGTAGGCGCCTAGATCTTCAGTAGAACCTAAATTGTGTGCACACCGCTTTAAATATCGCTGCCTTAGTCCTGTTTATCAGCCCCAAAAATTTAGATCCATTCGAGTAGTGTATGTATAACTGAAAAATTTGAAAGTTAGTCCATTTTGTGCCAGAATTTAACATTTTTGCACACAAGCCATGCGAGCAAGAATTTGTTTGTATGCGCACTCATAAATTTTATCAGGTCCGGCCGACCCTATCTTTTGTAATCTTTGAGGAGCGAATGAAAATATTCTCATAGGGTGTTTTGCATGTAATAGCCAATAATCTGGCACGTCGCTCCATGTGAGTCTCATTTATGCAGCCCATCTATGGAGCATTGTAATCTACCTTTAAATACGGTACACTTTCTATATTTGTGATCTAAAGAAAATACATTTCTCATTATATCTCAAAACGTGGCTTCATATCAAAGAATTTTGTACATCTTTTATTACAACCTTGTTAAACAGCAGTTTTTGTCATACTCGTGGATAACGAGATAGAGATATACAATGGAGTCTCAAAAAACCAATTTTAACACTTTTACATATTTTTATGAAATTGCTAATAACCGTTATTTCATTACAAAGGATTTTGAGGTTGCTTAAACGATGATGTGATTGATTTAAATGTACCTGTGGTGACCCAAGTATTCTTTTTTGAAGGTACTGTTTATTCTCTGCGAGCCACTCCAGGAACCTTGCATGATTTCGTGATTTTAATCTAATGCTGTAATTTGTTGCATCTGCTACCACAAAGGTTGTAGAACTTGCTAAAACAATGGAATGGTCTATTTGTACGTATTGGTGGCCGATTTATTCTTTTCGGAATGGTGCTATATCTCCTGGGAACCCCTTATGTGCCTACTGTTTATTCTCTGCGAGCCACTCCAGGAACCTTGCGTGATTTCGTGATTTTAATCTAATGCTGTAATTTGTTGCATCTGCTACCACAAAGGTTGTAGAACTTGCTAAAACAATGGAATGGTCTATTTGTACGTATTGGTGGCCGATTTATTCTTTTCGGAATGGTGCTATATCTCCTGGGAACCCCTTATGTGCCATGTATAATTCCGTACTTTTCAATCTAATGTTATAATTTGTTATATTTGTGGCTATAAAGGTTTTTGTTGATGCTGAAATTCATTTTAATATCCCTATACATTCTTTTTGGTATGGTGCTGTATCCTCTGGCATCCCAGGTTTTTGAACCACGCGTGATTTCATGGGTTTCAGTATGGTGCTATAATTTGTTAAACCTACTTTTATAATGGTTTTCGCGACTGCTGAAAAGGACGAGATGATTTGTTTGACCGTATCTGTGACCAATTTACCCTTTTGGTATTATATTGTATGACTTGAAATAACCTTTTCGATCATTCATGATTACATGGTTTTTCAATTCAATGCTTTAAAATGGCGAATTGATAGAGATACGTGAAAACAGAAAATTTCATGTCAAAAACCGAAAATCGCCAAATAAGTGAAAAAACGGCAAATTCATCATTGAACTCTTGAAAAAAAAAATTTGTTGGTCCGTATTGCTATCGCAAAGAAATCAAACGATCCTTTATACAAAATCATTATCTTATCAACGAATAAATTTTGGCATATTTTTTATTTATTTGTACGCAGAGTGCAATAGAGTGCTTTATATTTTTATTTAACGTAATTAACATTAAAAATGGTCCGCAAAAAAGGGGAAATTTGATCTCAGAAAGCGAGGGAAAACAAAAAAACGGGAAATTGGCAATCAAAAAATGTGGCGACCCAGATAATTTATTAAATCTTTGAACATTCTTGAACATCTGTGAACAAACTGTTTTCGAGCTAAACTGATAGGTTATTCGGTCAAACGTATGTGAAGCTATATGCGTCGCTTGCTCGCAATTATACCGACCACAGTGCACTCATGGGCTGGCCCGCCTTCAAGTAGTATAATGTCCGAGAGACTATGTGCGAGTGTGGGTTTAAAGCCCTGAGAAATACAGTGTCCAATATCCTATTTCTTAGTGTGTGATTTTCGCAAAGAGCAATTGAAAATGTTCAAACACAAAACAACAAGCATTATTAGGTTACGCGTCCAATCAAGAACCTGCAAAAATCTGTTAACACATTAGAATTGTGCAAACACATTTAAAGCAAATTATTTTATGTAAAGTTATCGCTACATGTCGTTATCGTAGAGTAGAGACACGGGATTCCTGTTGGAGTGGAGAGACGGTGGTTTGCTGAAATTAGAAATTACGGTAACTTTTGGTTGTTAAGTGGTTAATTGAATATTATTATTTTAAAGGGTAGTGAAACCCTTATTAAGTGAGGCGTAATAATTTTCTGTAAACAATTAGCGAATGTTTTTGAATTTTGATAGTTTAATGTGGAGAATTAGAGAAACGAAACCAGTGAACTAACAAATTTTGGGAAGATTCTAAGAATATTGGTTGATTTTAACATTGATATTTACAACAATAATAAAATATGCTGCAGTACAGAAATCACATAAAATGTCCTTATTGAAACGGCACGAGCGAAATTTCCTCTGAGAGCGCTAAGGGGAAATCCGTGACATGTTTTGTTATAAGTCATCTTCGAGGTAATGGATTTCGATAAATTTGTTCTGTTGTACAGCAAAAGTGATGATTATGCCGATATACACTTAAGTTCAACCCTAAGAGCTGCCACATCATTTCGGGGTCAAAATAGCAATAAAACTGGTGTTTCAGGATCTTTGTTAAATTTGGCTAGACGAGTGCCAGTATTTCGCTGTCCATATCTCCTGACACAGCTTCTTGTCGAAAAACGTACACAGCTTTCCGGAATTAGTCTATCGACATCTGAACAACATCTGGCTTCGTCAAACTACCCAAATTATACCTGGGAGCATGAAGGGGATCAGCCAATTCGGAACTGGTAAATCCGAAAATACTTAGAGGACAATTCTCCAATTTATGGGAGACAGATCCATCTGAATTGGGAGACCATACATAATGTTACTAACTGTCAGAAGACCTCAAATATGAGCAATTTAACTACTGCACTAATTGCAAAATAATTTAATAATTTAATTTAACTCAATATGACTGTGTATATCTCTTTAAACTACATATTCAACACTGATAATATATTCACCATCATGGCGATAAGACAAGCCGTAGGTATGTCTATAATTATCGATATACATAGCGGCTTGTCTTATCGCCAAGATGGTGAATATATTATCCTGGCCTGACCACAGTGGGGGAACCCCCCACTTTCCAAATCCACCATGTTCGTGAGATTTTCCCGATGCCCGTCCCCCCACTCGGCCGAAACCCCCATGTTCAACTAATTCTAAAAATTGTCTAAAAATTTGTTTCTTGTTTACAAATTATTTTTAAACATTAATTACCACTATTTATAATGCTAAAATATCGTTTTTAGCTTGCAAATACATTCACGGTAGCAAAAATGCATGAAAGTATGGAAATATTTAGTATTTTTAAGCAAAATTTATCCCCCCACTTTTAATTTTCATCCGAGAATGAACATGGGGGCCCCCAAAGTTTCCTCCCACTTTTCGGAGGGCTGTGGACAGGCCAGTTATCAGTGTTGAATATGTAGTTTAAAGAGATATACACAGTTATATTGAGCATTAAATTCCAAATTGAGCCACCGAATATGAGCCATTTTGCTTCAATAGGTAAGAAGACATGGACCCATTGAGAAATCTGTTTTGACTCAATTTTGCAGCGTAAACAATCACAATAGCAGTACCCAGTTTCCAACTACACATATGGTCAATTACTTTATACAATGAGACCGAACATTAGCGGTTGCGGAGATATTACCATCTTCATGTATTTTGGGTCCCCAAGGATCCAATGAAAAATCCTTTTTGGCCCAACCTCGCAGCTTAAACAATGACAACAGCAGCACACATTTGCACCTAGATAAAGTATTTACCGATAATTTATAACAAATATTCGCATATTTTTAGTTCAGCAAGTAAAAATACGCCATTTTAGTCGCACAACGGGAGAATGAATCCATGAAATGGATGAATGGATGGATCAATGAATGAAGCCAAAATTTAACTGGGGGACTTCCAATGGATATCTAACCGGTAGTCAAGCACACTGAATACTTCATGGGTTTGGTTATCCTTTTCACATGTTTTCAACGAGTTTAGGGTGGGTGAGCTCGATTTTCCGATTATAGTCTGCCATTTTTTTAGTTATGTATAGCATGATTGCGTGCAGGGCATTAAGAATGGTTTATTATATAGGTTTTCGAAATTCTGAGTAGGATTGTTTTCAGGTCATGAGTACAGAATGAATATTTCACGCTGAGTGGACTAAGCCCGACAACTAGCTGTCTAGATCTACTATCAATTCGGGTGTTTTGTTGTAGTACTGCTTACAGGGCATTTTGAACGGTCTATATTATTCTTCGGTACGTTGAATAGGGTGGCGTAATCATGTACAATAGCGGCAAAAAATAATTGAAATCGAAATAGCAATGGATTTGCACTTATTTCTGACCGCGAATGTAGAATCCAACATGGCTGTAGCATGCCTTTTGAGGGATTAAGGTAGACCGTCGGCGAACCCGATTTACACAAAATATCGTCTGTCGTCATGTATTTGGTAATATTCATTGTTTACCGTCACTTCATATAAGCTATTATAGGTTTTGTAACGCGCAGAACACGTGGTCTTCCCTAACTTCTATGAGATCACCGTTATAGGGGTTCAAGGATTCCAGAGGTTTTATGGTAATATATCAAACATAATGGCTGATACAGGCTATTACTCATAATGAAAACATAAATATTACTACGCTCCTTCCGTTCGCGTGATACTACTAATTAATTTTTGCTGATTGTTTTTAACGTAGATAAAGGAAGCTGTTAATATACATAAAATCAAAAGTAGGTGAAGTGAATAAAACAAATTTAATTTTATGTTAAGTGCGGAGGTTTGAATTTCTCCGCTTAAGTTTATGTAATATATACGGGCAAAACAAATGGACATAAACGAACGTAACTTCATCATTTGTTAATAACGATCGTTTGAATATACGTAGGTTCGCGTTCGTATTTTATGCACTTATTTTTGTCTAATTGTAACTTTGTGGTGCACGATATGTATTTATCTGCACATATCCTACCAAGCACACATGATTGCTTGTGTAATACATGCTATATACAACCAAATCAAAAATATGCAGCCTATAGTACTGGTACGGAACACAATACACTAATAAACGTTACCGTGGATGACATAAAATTAGGTTGTTTTCAGGAATTACTTTCCTTCTATGGATGCCTTTGTATAGGTTCGCCATTCTCTGGGGCATGAACTTTGAAATTTTTCACGAACTGTCATTTTCGCCTGAAACGATATAGTTTTAACAGAATTGAATATTCTAAATGGAATATGGAGGTGTTTATTTAGTTACTGTTGATTAAATTGTATCGATTATGTACTGTCGTCTATGATAATTATATTTTGTAGGATGTTTTTTATTATTTTTATTTTATTTTACTGTTTGTTATATCTTGCTCTAATGTACGGCATGTTTATTATTTTAGAGAATTTGAAAACAGAAACGGGGCACTGGTCTCTGGCGATCGGAATCTAAGGGTATACACATAAATAGTTTATGAAGCTTGACTTTTATTCAAAAATATTAAGATTCAGGCTATAAAGCTGTTTCGATATGGCTTATAATCTGGTTATACTGATATAACGAAACTGGAGAATATTGTAACGCTTCCCTGGCCTGTCCACAGCCTTCCGAAAAGTGTGGAGGGGGAACTTCAGAGGGGCATCTTCATTCTCGGGGAAAATTAAAAGTGGGAGATAAATTTTGCTTACAAATACTAAATATTTGCATATTTTCATCCATTTTTGAATGTATTTTCAAGCTAAAAAACTATATTTTAGCCTTATAAATAGTGGTAATTAATGTTTCATAAACAATTTGCAAACAAAAAACAAATTTTCAGACACAAAAAATCTAGGAATTAGTTGAACATATTCGGTTTCGGCCAAGGGTGGGGGCGGACATGTGGGAAAATCTCACGAACGTGGGGATTTAAAAATTGGGGGGACCCCCACTGTGGACAGGCCAGCTTCCAACCTCATATCATTTCTGTATATCGCATATCGTTCACAGATAATATTTTTGTTGCAGTGAGTTATTACGGCATGTTTGGTCATTTGTATTGTATCTGAGTTTTTCACTATGGACCTTTGTTAAATTATAATATGACAATAATTTCATTAAATCGCGTGACATGTTGATTATGTCAAAATCAAATTTAACCCACCATATTGTTTTGTTAGTAATGTGCATTGGCTTCTCCAAATAGGGGACCGGGTATTTCGACCTCCACAGGCTCCCCCTAATTCATGTACCCAGTAAATTTTGGCCTCTATCCAGTTCATGCCTCCACAGTACTTTCCTGCTCCACTAAAAATAACCAAATTTTTGCCCGATGGACTAAAAATCAGTATTAGTTCCGTTTTTAAGTATATAACACTAATCACAACCAGTTGCCAAATTATCATTTTTCATGTATTCTGACGGCTACAGCACCTTATGGCCCTCCCAGCTCAACTGGGGGACCACATAGATGTACTGTGGAAATTTCTCCGCCCCCCAGCCCCAGGTATGTTCGGTTCCCCCACTTCCGAACTGGGGAAGGAACCCGAGGTTTATGCCCCAAGTATAATTATGACAGTTTGGAGAACCCTGGTGCTACTGATCGGTCTTGCGAACTCATTACGACCAACTGCAAATATTAAACGTTGCCATTTTTCTATGATACCATACAGTTTGGCTGTGCGATGTTGAACAATTTCTTAATTAACGTGATCTGTGTGCGTATAACCATGTCCGGTCAACCCCTTTCAGGCTGAACTGCGTAAACTGCAAGACGCATCTACCGAAATGAAGGCTGAAGCTCAGTTCCTCAAAACGGTTGCCGAAGAAAAAGCAAAGTGAGCCCTATGTTTCCTAGCGCGCTTGTTTTTAAACCTTCTATACACAACAGTCTTTTGGTTAATAAAGTATTAATATACCATTTCATTACTTTTGAATTATCGCTGTCACATATAATGTGTTGGTATAAGCCATCTCATAACGCTTTTACAGATTATTATTGTGTCTTTTAGGTAAACAAATCCTTTAGTTCTTTTAAAACTGTCTGCTACATCGGCTAAAACAGCATAAAAGCAAATTTAATTTTAATCAGCTACTGCGCTACGGGTGCTGCCTTTTTGTGTTTAACGCCGCAATTAATTGGTATTAAACTATCAGTGTCAACGCTGCCATGTTGCATAATAGTAATTAGGCTTTCGCTCCTAACACATGTGCTTGATTTGGAGGTCGTTGAATAAACTTGTGTTACCGCGTTGTGCGAAGTACTCCTTAATGCTTCTGTATCAGCTATGCTTATCTATATCCGAGCGATCACATAAATACAGAGAAATATTGTCAGGTTCAGATTTTTGACATCTGGATTTTACAGCGTTTGACTGGGTAGAAAATTCGTGGTTAGCAAACACATTTATAACTCTGAATTTACTGCCAGGCATCTCAGAATGACACTGAATTTCACGTTGTCGATGTGGCTGCCACATTGTTTTTGATTCTCATGGCCAAAAATCGATTATTCAATCGTAGGCTTGCCTAGTTTATCTGCAACAGCAACTTAGAAAAGATTCATTCTGCTGCAATGCTCACCGTTTTAAAGTATATATATTTTAGGAATCTTCGTGATCCGAAGCAGCTCACGTTTATTTTCGGTTTAAATTTGGAGCGGCGCAATCAAGACGGCATTTTTGTGTACAATAATGGTCGCTTGATTAAGATGTATGAAAATGTTGGAACACAACAGCATATTGGTGGACTGTAAGTTTTGTTCACATAGCGTAGTGCAAAAAATTCAACTTAGTATTTTGATATGTAGGAGTATCCCATCCGTCCCAAGATCACATATTCGTTCCCACTCTAGAAAATCTCCTCATGTTTGACATTTATACAAAACACACAGAATAAAAATACGTGGCTGGGAAGGACTTATTAGTTAGCCTCCGGGCGACTTAACAAAACAATTACGACGCCTAATGCCGTCGGTTTCGAAAACTAGTACCCATGTCAAAAATGACCAAAACATATGCAAAAATTTGATATTCCCGTCTCGATTTTCTTCCGAGCAGGAACATGGGGCCCTCATGGCTATCTCCGCACATTTTTTCGAGTGAGCACAAAGACCAGTTAATTCATTATGGTATTGTACAGGCTGTGTCAGTTGTTTTTCCACCCAGGAAAGGAGTTAATATGTATACATTACACAAATGTAAGTTCTTTAATTTGACTTCGAAACTGTGATGGCAACGACTAATTAAGGTTCTATGTAACTTCCAACTGTGGGCAGCATATCGTATGGCTTGGGTAGGAATGATTTCAGTCACAGATCGTATACCTGCTACATCGATAGGAAACGCGTCATTTTACCACTGGAAAACAAAAGCGTTTATAGTGGAAAACAATTACTTGGGTAGGTGGCACAATTTCTTGCATGATAGCGTGTGGTTGGGCCAAGAAGTTTTCTACACGATACGGATCAAGCCCAGTCAATAGGCATCACGAATCCCGCGACCGGGAAAGTCAGGTGTGTGCTTATTAAATGCAACAATGCTTGAACATAGCAACTTAGGAAGTATATATTCATGTGTTATACATAGTGGAAAACTAGCAGCTTATTAGTTTGTTATCTTTACGTTGATACCTTTGCATAAAACTGATCGATCGAACATAATAATTTTTTCAAGTACCAAATAACCGTATAAAAACATGACTAACTGTATTAAGGTAATATTTTTCGCTTGTAATAGAACTCATCACTGGATAGACAGTTTTATAGAGTCATAATTGATTTTGCAATACCGCACTTTTTGACCTTTCGAGCTGAGCCAAAGTATAAAAAATATTAGGAAAACTGAAAATGTGTATTTCTGATTGTGTGATAGAATAATTGCTATTTTGTGTTAATTTTATACTATTGTATGGGATAACAACGGGAATTTCAATAATAAAAATAATTTTACTCAATTTGTTGTAGTTACTTCAATATTCGAAGTGTCTCAGTGCCTTACTTAGGAAAGACCTTACTCCTGACAGGCGGTTTATACTATAGTAATTTGATTTTAGGCGCAAATACATGGGCGTTCTAGCTGTTGTCGACATTCCATATCTCATTCTTGAGCCAACTCACAACAAGCAAGATTTCGCTGATGCTCGTGAGTACGGTCAGCTGAGACGCTCTGTTGCGGAGCATATGGAACAGTATTGGCGTGATCTAAACTTAGGTAAATCGCCCATTGCTGTCAATTGGATTGGTATACTGCTTGTAAATGTTGAACGCAACGCAACATGTCACACGTCTTTTCAGTCAGCCCTTGAATACTGTACTATACTGTTATGATATAAAATCAGCTGAAAATTTCACATTAGGCATGAAATGGGATCCCTTGGTACGGAACCACAGGTGCCATATTTTGCTGGTGGAATGAAATGGGTAGCACTGCAGTTCAATCAGTCGCTTCGGATTCTAAACCTTTTCAATAATTCGTGTTTTTACTCAAAGCCGCTTAAATCAATACGTAGCCTCAGAACCGCTGCAGAAACTGTACAGAAGCCAAAAGTAATTTTTAAACCAATTTACATAATTTAACCGAAATTTTTATGTTCTATTATGTTATTATAGTAAGATTTTGACCGTTATATGTCCTGAGGATGTTTTACCGTGACACTGCAGGAAATATTGGGAGCATTGAACCATGGAACATATAATTTGGTCAGGGAACATGAGCGGCTGGGCACCGCCCCCTCGCAACATTTGGTAGCACCGCTTCAATTTTTAGGAATAAAAATGTTCGACAAACGTTCATTTATTACATTGTTCGCAGTTTGTTTCAATTTTCACTTCAAAATGTTAGATAAACGATTATACAGCTATCCCCTATATTATGCCCCCTCCGTTTTTTGGTCCCTACTTTCCGAAGTTCGTGCCCTCAGATCGGAGTCAGAAGGGCGGAACTCGGTTTTGCCAGAGGTTATTTAATTTTCCGTTTCTCTCTTATCTTGGAATCAGTCTAATCCTCTTACCTTAAAGTAAGCCATCTTTCCCAGCATGTTCCGAGCTGACAGATACGCCAGAACAGGACCAAACCAAAGATGCTTTCGACTTTATACTTTAGTGTTGATTTTGACTTGACCCACCTTGGGTCACTCTGGACGCTAATAGCGGCTGTCGGTGCGCTTACAAAGCTCCTACGCGTATGCGCTCTTAGTGTTCTTATATATTTGCAGTAGGTAAGGTAAACGGTCTACTGAGCAAGGAATTCTCTATCTCAGCGTGTGTCTGTTAGGGGTGCATTATATTACCAACATTGTTTATATCGTAGTGTCGTTTGTTGAACATAAACTTCGTGGTTGCCAGCCTTACCTTACTACTATTGCCCATGCCGCAGTAGAAAAGATACGCAAAAACTGAAAGCCAATGAACAATTTTTATAAGGGTGTCCAGCAGATCTTTAAACTTAATGGGCCTTCACAGGGTCAATTTGGGTAAGAAACGAATTCATCGGATGGGAATTTATTATCGAGTAAACAATTTCAAGATCACATTTTTAGCAATGCGTCAACCGTGGCTAAAAGCAATTTTTCAGTGATCTGGATGTCAAAAATATTATAAATGGTGGGTTCTTTACGGGAACCCACGATAAAGCACGTATAATGCTCAAAAATATATTATTGTGTATGAAAAACGTAGTAATTTCTTTATGTGTGTCAAACAGGTTTTACAGGAATATTCTGTTAGTTTTGTTATACTATACGTTCGATCAGTTGCTTTCTGCGGCAAATGCGTTATAGCTCAAAATCATTGCTTACAACAGATACGATTGCGTTTTAGTACCAAAATGTCGCAACTTAACGAGTGCATTGTTCTCTCTGACTTTGTTGACCGCAGTATGTAGGTCATTTTCTTGTAACACTTATTTCATGTGATTCAAGTACGAGCGGTGCCAAAGGGTCACTTTTGTGTAATTCTTTTACTGATTTAGGGTGCACCGAAGCCGAAATCACAGGTTTTTGGTATGTGTGATTTATCTTTTGTTAGAAATATACTAGACAGTTTGTCAACCCACCATTGCGCAGCGACATGTATGGCCACAGATTTGCTTGAATGAATCAATTTCTAATTTTTGCCGGTCCTTATAGTCGAAGATTTAACCAATTACAGCACTCGATTTAAACCCACGAAAATATGCATAGACTAATAATTGGGGACCCAGGCCCATACAGGAAATATATATTGGTCACAGGTACGTATATTCAAATAAAAATATCTTTTTCAGCCTTTTTAAAAACCTTTATAACCAGAAATGCAATAAATTATAACATTAGTTGAGAATCATCGAATCATGCATGGCTTAAGGAAGGCTCTGATGGGAAAAGTTTACATCCGTCACAGATACACTCAGCTAAATAACTTCATTTTTTAGCATTCCTGAAAGCGTTTATAGCCGCAAATTCAATAAATTACAACATTAGATTGAAAACCACTGAGTCAGTTGTGGTTCAGCAGGGGGTTTCACGAGATACAGTACCATTCAAAAAGGAATACATCGGATGCCGATACGCACGAATGAATCAATCCACTGTCTTAGCATCCTTGAAACTTTTGTAATAGCAGATGCAGCAAAATATGATATTAGATTGAAACACAGGAAATCATCCATGGTTTTAGTGGTGGGGGTTCCAAAGGAAACAGTAGCATCCTGTAAGACGGTACCTGTCATGGTTGCGTTCAAATGAATGATTCCATTGCTGTTAGCGTCCTCGAAAAGCTCTGTAATCACCATTATGCTGGTTATTAACGATTATCTTATAATTATATAGCAGGGAGTAACCGGAATTCCGGTTCCGGCGAAAATCGTGTGCCGGTTGCGGTTCCGGCAAAGGGCAAAACCCATACCGGAACCGGAATTCCGGCTTAAAAATTTTGTTTGAAATTTTCCACGTTTTTGCTTCATCCTGTAATTCAAACATATGTAATATATATTATACAATGATCAAGCTCCAATACAACCAAGCAAAAGAGAAGATTAACTAACCAATTTGCCGTGTGAAACGTAAGTAGGGAAACATAATTTGAGCAGGAATTTTTCATAATAATTTGCAGGAGTTTGTTAAATCAAAGCCAGGTCGGTGCTTGTAGCAGCTATTTCACACATTCAGAAGTCTGCGGGGTACGCTCGAATTATACCGGTCCAGCTCGGTAACAGAGTATGGCTTACGTAGAAGTACTTAGTCTATGCTTGGCTAACATAAATTGCGTCAAGCACCAGCAGGTGTGCTTTAAACTTTGTAAATCAGGTGAAATTGAAGTAACGTTATCTGCAACGCAAGCAGAAACTGCTTCCTTGGCAATGAACTGTATTTATTGAAACTGTGCGAGAAGCATCACAGTGTGTTTCATTTTTAGCATTCTGATTAGAAAGTTATCATCTAACTGACGGACACTGTTTGTCCAACGCTAGCCTAAACAGTGTCTCTGACCACTGATCAGAAAATTACCTTCTATCTATTATTTTCTCTTAGAATCATAAACCAATAATTTTAAGTTTCCTACAGAATAACATGCAACAAACGTATGTGTAGTAAAGGGAGGCGACTGGAGACAGAGCGAAAGTGTGTATTCTACGCTCCAAGCTTTGTAAGATTTGACGCAGTATACGCAATTGTGTATAGTAGAGGACATTTTTTGCTCTGAATGTCCAAAAACCGACATATTTGATCGATAAATAAACATTATTAGCTTCCTTAGTCTCTTTAAAGTTTCAGAAAGGGCAATAATACCATCGCAATACATTAAGTTTAATGTAAAAGTTATTTTTAATGCATTTTAAATTCACTATACCTTCATTTCTTCCATCATCTGTTTTACTATATAAATTTCGAAGACCAGGTTCCGGATCCGGTTTAAATGGACGGTTCCGGTAAATTTCGGTTCCGGTTATTCTCTGTTATATATGTAAAGAGTTAAGATGGGTTTTTTGGGTCCTATTTTGTGCCTCTATCTCCTTATTCAGGTGCTTTAAAAAGTGTTGGCCGACAAAATTTTTCATCTTATCCAGGCAAAATTTTCTGATATGACGACTGTGTTTCACTATATAGCTAAAACGAATTTTCTTTAGCCAGAAAAATTGAGGGGTGCCCTGTTTAAAGGTGGTCTACCATGGATGGATTGCACAGATGAATCCTATATGAAATCACGGGCCAGATTATAAGCTATGCAAAAGATCCTATGGGGAATATCTTCATTCGTTGCTGAGATATTTAGAAGGGAACTGGCCGGACGAACGATCCACATTCGATGTTTCGACGACGACCCGAACGTTTCTGATGGTTCATGTTCTGGCCAAAAGCAACCACTGGTTAACACAACTCAGTTGTTATACAAGATGTTTGGCAAAAATTTCTTTGATTTCGTCTTTAATAGTTGTTCTAAAATAATTTAAGATGCAAATTTTCCCAAAAAATGCAAGTACGCTTGATGCATTTGAAATATAGTGGGATGAAATGAAGGTTGTTCCTTTCGAGCTAATTTTAATTCAACGCTTGTTGCGTTCATAAAATTTTCCCGTAAGCTGCTATTGTTCAGTCAAAGATTTACAGCTATGTGAATTTACATATTTTTGGAATGGTATTTTGTTGCGCTTAATTTTTAGCACTATTATTAGAACATATAATTTACCAATGTTTGTCGTTATTGTATTGACCAAGCATAAGTAAATTCGGCAACGGCAGCAAAAACGTTTCATTCGTTACAGGGAAAAAATTAGTGCTTTTTTCATACGCTCCGTTATAGAAGGAAGTGGTAAAGGGATTTTATGCTACATTTAACTCAATTTACATTATATTTAATGGACAACGGTTGCTCCCTAGCATTAAAATTAATGTATAAACTTGTAATCATCTCAACAATCCACAGCAATGTTTAGAATAGATTATTTTATATAATTATCTCTAATGGAGGTTTTCATGTTTAGCGAACTACTGCGGCATTCGAGTTGTTTTTGGACGGCTAAATTTGTTGTGACGGCTTTTTAAAGCAAACTGCAAATTGTCGAGGAGGATCAACTCGCTGTTTAAGATCGTATTTTCAGTTTATAAATTTTGGATGTTACTATAACCGAAAACAGCCTATGATCTCTCCAATTTTAAGTGAAAACCGAAATTTATCGAATAAGTCTTTACTTATTCGTCACAAACTGTTGTCGAGCAATCGGCCACAAAACACCAGTTGAGTGAATAGTAATATTCTGCAATATATGAACCAAGTTCCAACTTCGCAAGCAAGCGCAGATTTCACTGCAATATTTGAGCGAAGCGTTTTTGTTTTCTGTCTGTGACCAAAAAAGTCGTTGTCCGTTCGTGCGTTCGTCGCGATTAATCTCCAGAACCACTGAACCGATTTCAAAAAACTTCTTTTGTTTTATAGCTTAACATCTTGAATGTGCACCTGATATATGGGGTTTCAAAATTTTACATAATGAATTAGCTATAATCTAATTAGTTGCCTGTAATCAGCTAATTAAGGCACTTTTGGTTATATCTCGCTAAATACTTCGAATAGAATCGTTTTGTTTTGACGAATATAGGGTTTTCGGGGTCAAAAAATGCAAATATTATACTTTTGGACTCATGAGATCATTATCTTGCCAATTAATAAATTATGCTAATTGAATTAAGTTAGAATTAAGAATTAGAAAGTTGTGTTCAATTTTTAAATAAATGGTAGAGATTATGTTTCATCAGAACGTTGTAACAGCTCGACAGCAGTGAGAGGTTTGAAACATAAACAAACGTAATCCTGAAAGCACTTGCAGAGTGCACCACGAAAAAATAGTAGCGAGATTACGACTATTGGCTAATTTAGCTACTTAGTTAGCTAAATGTTAGTTACGCCTATAACCCATTACACCAGCTGACCAAACATTCGAAATTGGTATCATTGATGTGATTGATGGTGTAACGTTCTGCTTGCTTGCTCGAAATTAATGATCGATCGAATTTTTGATTTTGCATTGTGTAATAATTTGGTTTAATGGTGACGTCATAGTCACTCTAAAGTTTTATCATCCTCGCATCATACAACCATTTGCTTGCGTTAACAACATAACATTGTCGTCGCCGTTATCGATTCTACACCCCGGCTTTTCGTGTTTGGTGAGTTTAATTATGATGCTAAGAATCATACTTGCCAGATTAATCGACAATTGAGTTTATCACATAGCTAACAATATGTTTGTCCAGGATGCTTAGCCAAGTAAACAACAGCAAAACGTATTGTGTGCTACAATTGTACTGTATTGAAATTTTTATTTGAAACGTTTTAGTTGCACTTAATTCTGGCCACTTTCCATAACTTCTCAAAACAATAATGTCTCGATGAATGCCTGTTTGATTTAGCTATAGTAGAAGCAGAAGAATTGCAAGAACTTTTTGCTACCCGAGAAGTAATATGTCGAAAAGATAGAAATCACTACTATGTGTCTGGGTCATTTCACGAAACCATGTAATTTGGTCGGGGGGGCTACATCGGCACTTTTTGACCCATACCGCCAGTCTTTTGAAAGGAAATTTAATTGCGCTGTGTGGTGTAGTAATATGTTGTCCGACGGTCATTATAAGGTATGGTGGACTTCTGTGCCCCTAACATAGCAGGAGCTAGGGCTCCACAAATCGGATGGGCCAAATGAAGCCAAAAACACATGTCCCACTGTAAACGTTGACGGTATCGCCAGCACATGATACATATGTGTGTTTTTCATTTCACTGTGATCGTTTGATATTTGCTAAGTTTTCCGGAACAACTTGGGGGTAAACATAGACACTGAAGCTGACGCCAAGCTTCAGAAATTTTTTTTCTTGACATGTAGCCCCCCCCCCGACCTAGATCAAATCTGACAACTCGCATACGCTGGTAAATAATGTCAAAGTGCACTAGCGCCAATAATTCTATATAACGATAATCGTAATCGGTACATGTGTCAGTGAAAAAAGAAAGTGAGCGTATGTCTGTGTTGCTTAGTTATGAGGCCGAAGGTCACAAAGTGCCAAAAATGAGGTATGCAAAATGTATCCCACCCCGACCTTACGAAAATGCAGTTTAAAAAAACCAAATTTAGCATACGGTCTTACAGTAGGCCGGATAGAAATATGGTAACTCCCCACTAGAATCGGGCCATGTATTAAAAATTTTTTAATGAAAATGTAGGCCCCCCCCCCGACCAAATCCAAATCCAGAACCTCTAGAAGTAGTTAAGGTTTTACGCGTTATATGTTGTAGAAAGGTGTAGGTTCCCACCCGACTTAAGGTGTAGCCTCCCCGCGACTTCAGGTGTAGCCCCCCGACTTACACATATCGGGGTGTCAATTTTTACAAGACCTATGGATCTGCCTGAAATTTTCTGTCGGACATCTCCCACTCATGGTTAGTTTGTGAGCATAAAATGGTATCTGTATGTGCTGTATCCGTTGCGCTAGAAACACTTCTGCGAGCCTTAAATTGATGATTTTTGACCTCAAAAGGTGTCTAACGGCACCAATTATAGGCCACATGTCCTCCAAAATGGCTTGACCGCGACCCTTTTTGTTCGGCTTGCATGCAAACAGACCATAGTTCATGTGTCGCTGCGTCAACCTATAGAATAAAGACTTATTTCGGATTAAAATTTGAACCCCAGGGGGCTCTTTGCGACTCCTGTGACAGGTTTCAGGAAGTTCGGTTTGCATAGAGACGTCGATATTTGAAAAATTCAAGGTTTTTTACGTCGGAAGGGTCTAAACACTGTACATTCGAAAACGTTGCATTTTGGCTTCAAAAAGTGGTGTTTAAAATTACATGGTTTCGTGAAATGACCCGTCTACAAATGCTATATTAAATGTTTAAATTAAATTCTTTAATTTTCATGTTGAGTTGACTGATTAATAAATAACTTACGTTCAAAAAAGCTGTAGTTGTTTTGACTATTCTCTGCCGTGCGTTTCGTCCGTCTGTGCACTAAGATCTATTGTTTGTGGTAAGATACTCTCACTTAATACATGTGTTGTGAAGTGAAAGTGGGTACGTTCATAATGGCAACCCCTCGCTCCGCTCAAAAATATGTAGTTCCACTACGACTTGTTTAAACGTTAACATGCAAAGATTGTAGTGAAACTTAAATTGAGATTTGTATCTGTCTTACCCACTCGAAATAATCCATCCATTTTCATGAAAAGTATGTTTTGGCTATTCAGACAAGGGTTGTTTTTGTTGAACGAAAAACCTCCTCCTTTTTACCGCCATATGCGTTTGGCATTGGTTATGGTGGAAATTATTGTTGCTTATCATCATTACACTGCAGCGGTTGTTACCTGCACCGCATTCCAGAAATTTCTCCATGAAGGATTTAGATTCAAATTGGCCTGATCGTAAAAATATATTGATTATTATCGGATGGCAAGTACATTGTAATTAGTATTGGCGTGATCAAACAAAGCAGTTACCACATCTTAATTGTATCATCTGTGCTGAAAATGAACGCACACAGTAAATGTGCTAAAGCGTTGGCTTCTCAAAATTGGGGTGGTGGCCCTGGCATTTTCAGGGGACATGCCAAAAACAGGTAACCCTGTGTTCATGCCACATGGCGAAATTTTTTGCTTTTTCCTTATATCACTCAGTTGACATAAAAAATTTACAGTAATTTTCCCAAAAATCTAATTTGGATGTTTAAAAATTGATTAAATGACGTAAAAATTAGTTTACAAGTTGCTTATAGCGAAGATTTTTTGTAGCCTTTATGAGGTAGTTTATAAACTGCTTTAGCTTTTTCGTAGATTGTTAAAACTTATAAATTTTCAAGCCCTAGTTGAAGGGCGGATTCCCCTATCTCACAAAATTTGGCGCCCCTCGGTTTCGGCCGAGACAGGGGTGGTTCATGCTAATTTTTATCCACTTTTTTTATGGCTGCCGATCTTTGTTCGAAGGCGTTGTAGAACACCAACGGTTGGCTATCAACTATAAGAAAATAAGAAATGGATTCGCAATCGTACAGTTTAGGGAAACTGACATTTTGTTTTAGGGAAGGGTTTGGCTACCTACCGGAACAAAACTGGAGCGATCCGCCGTCAGACGAAGAAAAATACGTTAAAAAACGTTTAATGAACATGAGCATTACACTACAATGTGGTAGGTCGCTTTTAGTCGTTTTGTTTTGGCTGCTGCCATTACAACATCTATACTGTGACACTAAATGTGCGTTAACTGCTTGTATATCTGGAACGAAGTCATCGATTGAATTTTGGTGCTAAACTTCTTACACATATGTGTTTTCAACGTTGTAGGTACCCAATGTTGACTCGTTACTGGATCAAGCATAATCTATAAGAACATCTTTTTGTAACTGACAATCACGCATTACTACTTAGTTGAGGTTACGTAATTTTTTAGATGAATAATGATACCTTCTGTAAGCAAACTGTACGCACTGTGACTATTGGTATTATTAAAGTCTTACTTAGCGGATTAAATTGTTGTGCCCTGCTGCTAGACTATGCTGTGAAATTCAACTGTCAAAAATATTACTCAAACTATTACAGTTTGACTCACTTTTGTTTTAGACAAATGTCTCAAATGGCGCGTACTACCATTTCAGTCTGAATATGTTGGCAAAGAGTTCGACGACAATTGGGTCTGTTCAATGAACACTGATCCAACTTTGAACAAGTAAGATAATGCTGGTCTGATTTAATGATTGCCCTTTTTTCTGGTTTAAAATGATTGTACGAATGCGGGAGGTATTTCGACCTCGCCCATTTCATGTCCCCAGGTAAATGGTCTCTTTCCATGCCAAAATGTATGGGGCTGATGGTCGATCGGGAAAGCTCAACAACGATGGAGTGAAAAATTAAGGAAATTATGCAAAATTTTTGCAACGATTGGGAATAAATGTCGCGAAGCCAAATTTGTGGTGGCCAAATTTGAAAATTTTAGTTTTCAGGGTGAAAGGGGTGTGTTTTAGATGTCACACAGGGCCAATGACGGATCAGCCCCCCTTGCTCCCTTCCCGGATATTAAACAGTGACGACGCGGTTAAATTGGGCAAATTCATCGAAGTATAATTATGCTTTTGAGTCACCTGCATTATCTTTGTGACACCTGACACGAGTTTTCCATGGTAACTGAGGGGCAACAAGAATACCTTCGAATGTCGCTCGAAGACCACTTACGACGTATGGGATAAGACTTTGCTGCAAAACGCCACGATCCGAAATACAGTCAAAAATGGTCCTGCATTCGGTTCGGCAATATTTGACTTAGAGAACACTTTAGTTACACCATGCGCGGTAGTAAGCTGTGCATTACCGCCGCATATTTCCACTGATAGTTTCTATGTTAGAAATAGAGAAGAAAGGATTGTTGCTATGTTGTCGAAAGGCTTCGTCAGTAAGACCTCGGTGTTTACCGGTCCTCGCGCTTCCGAACTACTGTGAGCGTGTAGTGATGTATAGCTACACTACCGCTGCGCAAAATAAGAATAAAATTGTTGCTGAAGTATTATGCGTCGTTCACGTTTATTTGTGTGCAGAAACCGCACACCATAGCCAGTATGGTCACGCCGATTGCACGTAGCTTACTTAAGGTGTAATAGAAGTGTCCAATGCGTCCATCGTGCAATGGTTATAACCTAGGCTCGGTCTAGTGCAAAACCGTAATCTTTGCACGCGCCTAAGCATCAGAAATGCCCATTGCAATCACCTCGTGCATTTGACCGTACTATTGCTGTCACGCCGGATATGAAATTAGCAGTTGCATTCCAGTGTGTAATTGTTATCATTGTTGCTTGTGTAATGTGTGACATTACGCTACATTTACATTTACACGCTCCAGTGCAACGGTTTGCATGACAACAAGTGTTGGCTCAATGGTTTTCATAAATGCACTCTTTCGTGCATTGGTCAGCGTAAGCAGCGGTATTTGTTGTCTCATGTGCATGCAAAAATGTAGAGGTTTTATTTATGCCATTGCTTGCTTATGCGTCTTCCACAAAATAATGCGCCCAGAGTATTAGTAACAAATTTTAGTATCTACAACCAAGTGCGCGTAACTTGCATGAACTGTTATGCTTCCGTCAATTGCTGATTGCGGGCAATCAAGCGCGTGTGGAAATTGCTGACATTTAGCTGTATGTAACTGCTCGGTTACGCATACCTTAAGGCGCATAATACAAAGAACAATATTCCCAGCAAAACATTATTACCAAATAATTCAGTACCCCACAAGGTCATGACTTAAGAATCCCAGCTCATTCGACATCTTTTGTGCCTTGAGCCATACTCATGAATTGAAGATATAATTTTTATATTTGGCTCGGCATAAAGATCTTGCTTCCTTCAGATCCGCTCTACTTTGATCATAAATAGTCGTAACTACATTTATAGGCAAAAATGGTTTAGCGAGAGGCAATTGTGTGGCTAAGATAAAATGCAAAATTTTGTTTAATATCGATCAATCAGTTTTGTGTTGAGGTATTGTCTTCACACAGCCTGTTTTGCCTCCACATAGCCGAAAGACAACAATAAGTGCACGCCGTTTTGCAAATATAAATATGGTAGATAACTGGTCAGCTGTGCTGTGACCAGCTTTATATTGATATTTACGACCGCCCATTGTCTGCATTTTGGACACCATCCTTTTATTCTTATTATGCACAGTTTTTTTGTCAACTTTACCACCAAATCCGGTAGGTCACAACTGCAACTGATCAAAGTTTAGGGGAAACATATTATCTTTACTATGGCACGCACATATATTATTGTAAATAAATAGATATACTGTTTATGTGGTCACAGCTGGGCCGGCTTGGCTATGCATCGACTCGTGGAAATTTGCAATGCCACTGCCTGCGCTTATACATTGACTAAAAAATCAAGGTGTGCATTTGTGAAACCGTTGCGCTAACACTAGCAGTGGTGCAAACCATTGCACTATAGCGTCTAAGTGTAAAATTTATTACACAAGAGATAATGATAACCATTCCACGCGGAAATGCAATCGCTAATTTCATTTCCCGCTCAATTGCAATAGTAGATTTAAATGCATGATGTGATTGCAATAGGTATTGCTGATGGTTAGGCGCGTGCAAAGATTGCGGTTTTTGCACTTGAGAAAGCTGAGGTTATAGCCATGGCACGAAGGACGCATTCGACACTTCTATTGCATCTTAAGTAAGCTGCGTGCAACCATCGTGACTATACTGGCTATGGTGTGCAGTTGCTGCTCACAAGTAAGCGTGAACGACGCATTACTACGTTATCTGGCCAACACAAAAACTCTTCTCAACATGGAGCACATTATAAGTTTATCTATGGATGTGTTAATGAGAGTGGGTGCATTACGCAAGTGACGACCCATACAACATTTAGGGACTGAGCGTTATAACGTTACAAAGCACCCTTCCTCCCCACTCCCCAGCTTAGTATAAAATTATGAATATCTGAGAAGTGAAAATTTTATCGATTTTTGCCTTGCAAGGAATCATCTGCTGATTTTTATCCAAAATACGAAATTTAACACATTTTTAGCCAATCACCGAAAAATTCCTATTCCCCCGGAAAGTACGTGAACTGGGACGCTTAACTCCATCTGATAACAAGGCGTTTTGCAAACCGTTAGTGGTAGTTAAAGGCGCCACTGACAAT
Source organism: Trileptium ribeirensis (assembly GCA_030248225.1). Taxonomy (NCBI): domain Eukaryota; kingdom Metazoa; phylum Nematoda; class Enoplea; order Enoplida; family Thoracostomopsidae; genus Trileptium; species Trileptium ribeirensis. Next base: position 22,306 of record JASANE010029484.1, on the reverse strand, counting down.
AGATGAATTTTGGCTAGATGGTTACGGTTTTGCTGTGTGAATACGTGTGCGTCAGTTGCTATGATCATATGACAATATTGATAATAATAATGTTGTGACCTATGAGTGCCACTAGGGCTAGCTTTTTGTATGGATATAGAACTGCCAAGAAAAAAACAATTTTTGCTGCACTACAACAGTAGATACCAAAGTTGGTTTGTAGTGTTTGAATGAGAAAATTCTGTAATAGCATAAACCGGACAAAATGTTTTCGTTAAATATCTCAAAATTAGGTTTGCGGTAGTTACAACCTCATTCTAGGAAACCGGCGATTGGCCCTCAAGGATTATTATGTAGTTTACAGGCCACTATACTTTTTATCTGCGCAGGAAAGTACCGCGGTTTGAATCGGTGAAGTGAAAAATAACCTGAGGGCTGAGCTGTTGGCATTTTTGAAAAGGACAAAATATCTGGCGGCTGCTTCGCCTTCCGTGGTGAGGCTAGAGTTAAGTTTACTTTAAAATATACCTGCCCCATCTGTGATATGAGCGCTATTCTTTGTCATCTAAGTGTACAAATTGAGGTTCCAACGCGGCCACCGCAAATTCAGGCTTAGATGCTACCGTGAGGAAGGGATGGAGGAGCCAAATAAGAGTCGCAGCTAAAGTTTTCAGAAATTCTTTAATATTAAAAAGCGGCATATTATATTCTTAAAAACAAGTTTAAATGAAATTTTAAGCAGTAACTGCGCCTCCAGCCATGAAATTTTTAATAATTTGTCGCCAAAATTTTTGTTATTGTCACGGTTCTAGTGTAACCACTGAATTTGTAGTCGTCGATCACAAAATTTTCGAGTCGGAAATGACTCGATGATGGGTAATATTCTAATTCTAATGGAAGAGCTCGCCGGTACAGGCTGTATTTGGCTCTGCAGATGCCGACCTTTATTCAGGAGGTATATTAATATTTTTCTGGCTTTATTTTTGACTTTATTCCGAATTGGTCGCAGATAACGCTTGATCATTATTCTATTGCTTTAGCTGTTCTGCTCCTGAGCGACAAATAACGTTTCCCGAAGGCAAATTATCGAAAGAACCAGTAAATCTTGATCAGAAGAAGATTGAAATACAGAAGAAAATTGAAAAGCAGCAAGCCGAAATGGCGAAAATTATTGTACGTCTTGTATATCACATCAAGAGTGTGAATTGTTTTGCATACTTTAGATACCTAAATACGCATCTAAGGAATGCGCTATCTTACAATAAGCTTAGAATAGAGTAGTTTTCTGAACTTTTGTGTCCATACTGATGACACACTGGTAATTCGGGTGTACTGCTTTTTTGAAAAAACTGTTTATAGGAACATTTTGGATCGGATGTCGAAAGAATTATTTTCGCAGTCATTGGTCGTTGGTCACACAAGAATATACATCAGGTTTCTAAATACAAGGCAAAGTCGCCTTACATGGTTTAGTCCTGTCTCATAAAAATATTTTTGCCCGCTATCCTATGAGGTGACGACGCTACAGTATTTATCGTAAACGTGGTGAATGTTAATTGATAAGAGTTATCAGATGCTATTAAAGTATCAAAAATTTGGTGACATATAACTGTAAAATCACTGTCGCATTTTTGTATTGGGAGAAGCTGCAATCCCATGGCGTGAAATGTTGCCACGAGAAACTATTAAATGTTGCTCTTGCTTTCTCATTCTTCTTCAAGTTAAGAAATATGGATGTTGAAGTCAGTTGATATTAACGCACTCTTAGCTGAAATGCCGCAGTATACATTATTTACGGCTTCAATAAGTGGTTAGATAGATTTCAGGATAGTTTTCGTTTTTCCATTTTTTCTCTTTTTTATCACAAGCACTTAACTTGTTGGTTTTGCTGTGGAATGTTGAAGCAATGTTATGCGTCGTGAGATAGTAAGCGAAGGTATTAAAATTTTCTTTATTTTAGGTTTATTTTAATTTGTGTCAAAAATCAAATCTCTTAAAAAAGTTGACATTTAGAGTTTTTTTGAAGTGTACTATTCTTGATGGATTGATTAAGGTTATCAAAATTTTTAATTTCAGTTTTCAATATTGTTGCTTGTCATATTGGGGTCCTGGGTTGAAAAATTAACAAGAATTCCAGTCTTACTTGCAGTAATTGTAATCGTCTAGATTTGTTCATTGTGGTACTTCGGTACGATTTTTATGATTTGACATTAATATCATTTGAGTTTACAAGTCTGTTTTGCGAAGTTATGGCCAATGACTTTAGTTTTAGTTGAATTCTTATATTAGAGGACTTATTAGATGATATGTTGAAACCTATTCTGTAAAGTTTTTTCATTTCCATTATATAAGTCATATCAAAAATACTTCGAAATTGCCAAATTTTTGTTTTTTGACATTCTTTATGTAGGTGCAGCTGGTTTTTATGCAAACCCGTAGTGTTATGTTTGCCAATATGCTAATTTCTAGCATCTAGTAAGTTCGACTCCGTCGCACATTAGGATCTTCTGAAACACCTCCGGATTTCAAATCTGTACTTTTGATATCGACCTCATATATGCCCGGACACAACTTTTTTGATCCAAACATGTGAAATAGCGGCGATATTACTTATATTACTCAAGCTGCGCATCTTTGTAAGGACTTACATAAGATTTTGAAAAGGGGCCCAGTCCTATGACATGATTTTTTTAATTTATTGATTTTCAAGGTAAAACAATTTAACCACTGGTTGATATGCCTGCCTGGACGCCCAAACCCACCGGACTTTTCATGGCGTGACTTCAGTTAATGTTTGGTGACCCTTTAATATCTTCTGGAATCTTCTCAGAACCTGCAACTTTTCATTTTTGATTTCTACACATAGCGAGTACTTGGTATGCGTCCAGTTTTTGGTTCCAACTTGCGAGATACGGGGTTGCTAGCTGTACTTACTCAAACTAACTTTGGCTTTTCAAATTGAGGGAGTTTGGAGCCTGGCATTTTTCGGTTTTTCCTGGTTTAGAACAGGTGCTCCTCCCGGTCCATGTCCCCTGGCAAAACTTTGCACTCCCCTCGGTTCACCGCCTCATGGAAAATTTCTTGTTTCCAATCGGTCCAAAGTGCATCAGATTTGATAAAAATTTGTACTAAAATTTCGTTGTGAAGCCAAACATTTCGCAATTTTGTCAAAATGTGCTTGAAAATTGCTCTGCGTTTTTACAGTGTTTTTGATACGATTTGTAACCGTCTTTTTCTTGGCAAAATAGGGCGCCCAATGGTTCGGAACTAGGGTTCTGCCCCCTGGAAAATTATCCGCGAATGGAGAGTCCAGCTAACGGGTCACTGATTTCCACAGTACTTGCCAAAAGTAACTACTGTATCTCTTCTCGAGCAAGCCAGTTTAGTGTTTCATTAATGAGTTTAATTTTCGAACGAAAAAAAAATCCGAGTGAGGCAGCGTGCACGGGTAACTGTTATATTTGGCCAGTGCTGTATTTTGTGTCATTCAAAGTATAGTCTACGACATGTCAACAATTGGAATTTCTATTTTGGTTGCTAAAGGGTTTGCATATTGTTTTTTGGTTTCAACACGCAACATAGCGACCCACGTGCTACTTTTACTGGCCTGTGCTGTAATTTTTGTCGTCTTTATTCGGCTTTTAGAAACCTCAAAACGGAAAAGTTACACTTAGCAAAACAATGTAAAATATTCTCTAAATGGAAATTGGAACATTTGAATATAATTAACATTTTTATTAAAGTATTTTTATTTTAACGCAGTAGAAATTCGTTAAATTGATCGCAAGCAATTGATTTTCGTTTAAACTAATACGATGTGAATCGAACGAACTTCGTTCGATTTTGAGCTCTTAATTTCGATTGCAACTGTGCATGTTTATTATAAACACATGTAACAATATGTGTCAATGTTTTCCATGCGCCAACGTCTTCCATGAAAGCTTTAATTCACTGTTACAGTGTAGCTGATACTGACTGTCTCTGGGACGATTTTCCATAGTATTTTAATATTTTCAGAAAATGTCAAAATCTTCGTCGTCACGTGATACCTCGAAAGCTGTAAGTGAATGAAAATTATTTCTTGCTTGGTGTAAATAATCTAAATGTCTCCTCGGATATCTTAGATTGTATTTCTGCATGGCTTCACGACTTAATTGAATTTTACTGCGCCATGTTGTTAGCGCCGGGAGCCAGTGTGCCCGGTCAGTAGTCTAACATGGTTAGCTACATGTATACTACTGATAAAAGTTCGTTCTGAAAGAAGAAATAAACATGACACATAATCTGAATGAGATACTAGAATTCCCCCTCGCGTTGAGCTATTATGTGAAGTGGTCAATATAGACACAAATATTAATTATTAATGTTTAATTATGTTTATATGTCTGACCATACGTGCGTGCACGGATGCCTGTGTGATTGACGGCACGTAGAGGTACATATACGTGCATGTATTGACTTTGTTTATATGGGTCTGCAAGGTGTTGTGCAGCTGTTTTTGTTTTGTAGGTAACAACGAAGCCGCCGACACGAAACTCGTCTTCTAATTCACTGTCAAAAAATGTAACGTTTAAATTTTTATTTACATGATTTAGCTAACTTTTTAGTATTGTAATATAGCACAGACGTTGATGAATCTATAACACTTCCCCCACCGTTAAGGATGGCTTGACATGTTCACTAACGGAAAATATGTGATTTATTTGTTTCTTGCGTCTACTTGTACTATGTCGTATAGGTCGCAGAAACTTTGGCGTAATGGCATAATGCATGTCATAGGTACACTGGTCTTTTCAACAGGACCAAAAATGACCTAGTGGCCTGGTTCAACCTGGAGGTACCGTGCAGCATGAGATTTAGACTCCCCCGATATTATATTCGTAAAGTCATAATATCCCGGGAGATCTGCATTACCCCAGTGTATATCTACGGGAGATCTGCACTCCTATTGCACTGGACGTTCGCAAGTTTAATAATATATATAATTTCAGAATCACAAACATTTAAATATATTTCTACCGGTTTGTACCCTAAAACTTGTGCGGATAAATGCAGAAAGGCTAACTTTCGAAGAGCTTGCGCTAGATTTGTAGTGGATAGTGGAACATTGTCGTACTGTGATGGGGTTAAAACTAAGGCCATTTTGATATGGCATAAAGCGGAGGCATCGCCTGCACGCACGATGTACATGCGGCGCCGGTGAATGCAACGAAGCGAAAAACCTTTCTGGCCCTCGCGAAGTCAATGCTACGTCGGCTATATTGACGAAAGGATTCTACTGGCGTGCTATGGTTAGGGGCATAGTGGAGTTCATCGCCGCATGTCTTCAGTGTGAGAAGGTAAATCCGCATGTCTTCAGTGTGAGAAGGTAAATCCGAAATTATACGGCGAAGGCAATCGCAAATGAGTGTATAACACAAACTGATATCGATATATCCTCTTTTTCTGAATGCGACGGGTACAAGTATTTCGCCTTTGCCATCGACTACTTTAGCAAATGGATCGAGAGTGAGTCTTTGAAATATAAGAAAGCAGAAACCACTGCGCGTTATATTTATATATACTAGTAAAGTTATGGTGGAGCTGACTGGGTACTTTTGCATGTGCGTGACATTTAGATTCGCGCTGAGCATGTAGTTTAGCCTGGGACTCTTGTCAACACAATTTCAAAGGGAGTGCAAATGTTATCAAGAGAGTGTAAATCTCACAGCATATCCGGACGGGGCGAGTGCAAATTTCGAGTGAAATACCCGGAAAAACGTGCCCTCAAGTAACCGGGGGATTGCGTAACAGTATTTTTTCGCTTTTTTCACGTGCTTACAACGTGTATATGGTTATTTTTGTAGCATATCATTATTTATCTGCTGAAAGTGCGTATTTCACCATACCGCACTTCTTTTACTTAGCATTTTATCATGAATGAACGAAATATAAGCAATAGTGCTGAGTTTTGATAGGAGGTTCATGATGGGTTTGATTCAATACCTGAGGGAATTGTTCAGTCCGGACCGACTAATTCAAAAATTCACTTGCAGCCGACACACAAAATTTTTGTCTAACCGTGTACCGCATTAAATAACGCTTCTTTTAGAGCTTCCTTTGATTTGCCGTATTAAGGAATTGCATAGGGATTCAGAGTTGAAACTGTGAGCATAACTGTAGAGTAAAAAATGGCGATCTGCTACTACAAGCCTCGCAACACTAGGAAATCTTTCGTGAAACTCGCTAGTATGGATGGGCTTAAAGTGCATCCACTGTTCGGGGCGAAAAATATTAATAATTAATATTATTAACGAGGTGGATCGGTCCAGTGATATAGACCTGTACCGCACCAGATCGACAAGATTAAAGCTATCGCTATTTAATACGCATGATTGTTTATAAACGTGTTTGGAATCTAGATAGATAACAGTAGTGTACCTTGGGTGATAATATCGAAGGCTACATTTTTGCCTAGCCCGACAACTAAACAGCCCAGTGCGCCGCCATTACCCTCGGAAAATATTCTAGTAAATCATTCGTTGTTTATAATACACGCACACAGCGTTGGTATGTTCGAATTTAGCCTGTTTTACCCCAATATTTTGGCCCTAAGGTAATAATTCTTTGTGTTTCATTCCTAACAACAAAAACACAGTTTTATGAAGTTATAACTATTCTGCATGGTAGCATACGCGGATATTATTCATTGTTTTTAATTATATACATGTATGTATTCAATATAAATTATGTATCCCGTTATTACCTGTATTAGCAGTTTATGAATAAGCCTTTATATTATAGATAAGATACCTTCCGGTGTAGTATATCTTGGCATCGTATTTGCAGTATCAATTGCAAACATATAACTGTATATGTAACAGCGACTGGTTATCTTTTGACCCCAATTGATGCTACTGTGAGTACATGCTGACTTATTGTCTCTAATCTCTAAACTACTGTTTCACGCAAGCATGTCAAAATTCTCTGCGTCTCGTCTAAATGTAGCTTTCAGCACATAAATCTGAATGAACCGAATAATCTTCGTTAGCCAGTAAATCATAATTTCTATAAAATTAACATCGAAACTTTAAAACGTGGCGGACACCACTATGCATTGGTAACTGTCGCTAGAGCACGCTAGTAATATCGTCACTACAACGTACTAGTGATATTCACTACTATGGTATATTTCTACTTACTTCATTATAATGAAAAAGCTACATTGAAAACGTCTTTACTTTAATACATTTCTGGAAACAATGAACAAACAACATTCATCAATCACTGTACCTGTCAAGTTTATAAAGATAACCATTTGTAATTACAGAAATACTAGTAACTCGCAAGCGAGTGTGAAACGGAGCGGGTATGGTTTAATCAAGTTGCAATTTTGTGAAATTACCTTGTAGTCTTTGTTTGATGTATATAATACACTGAAACCTCTGTAACCCTGAACACACTGAAACCTCTGTAACCCTGAACACACTGAAAACCTTTAAAGTCGACCATAAACGAAACGTTTACAGAGATACTAGATTTGGTACACGAGAGTTCGATATATGCTTATTATTTTCATTTGTATCATGCAGCATTTTATTCCATTGTCACGCCTTTACTACATGTTGTTTTTGCTGTGCATGTTTTGGTTTCTTAATTAAAACTCTGTTATTTAACATGAAATGTTTCGTTTTACTCATTTCGTTATATAGGCGCAGTGAAAGTAATTGTACTACCATTATTAGTACTCTGATCAATCAACCGCCGGTAACCTGGCCACCACCGTTTGTCAAAACGCCATTTCTTTTTGATATCACATCAAAATCTAGGTAGTGTCGTTGTAGCCGTATTGTATGGTGCCGGTGTACCGAAATGAAGAAGCTAAAGCCGGGGTACCGCGAGATGGAGAATCCGACATACTCGTGGAAGGCCCCCACATCTACTATGGAGGGGTCAATAGCACGTAATTACGGGTGAAACACTTTTAATTATGTGGTTGCGGTGTTTCAATAATCTTTGCTGAAAATTCTCCCCTGTAGTTTTTACTAAAGGTTTTAGATGAATTTGACGTATTTCGCAGTCTATGCATGTTTGGTACGTTGTGGACTTTTGTATTAAGTATTTTTTCAGGCAACTTCAGTCTCAGGTCGCTCAGCCCGGCGACGATCGGCACGTCGTGGTTCTACTTCGGACGAAGCAGATGAAGACGAAATGACTCCGTCAGAAGCCGAAGAGACGGACTCGGAGCCCGAAACGAAAAAGTCTCGGCGGTCATCAAGCTCGTCACTCCAGGCAAACTCCTCCCCCAGTAGTCGTAGACGCGCCATCCCGCCATCGTCAAGTCTGGTACCCTCACCGAAGTGGAATAAACAGTCGACCACCAAAGCGGGCAGCACAACAAGGGCTGCTGCGAATACTGCCGTACGTACTGGTTTTGTACCAAGTGTGATGTGAATGAGTTTGGTAGCAGATATTTGATTTCAAACTGTCAACTTCTTTCTACCTGTTTCGTACAGTGGGCTTGTTTTAGAATTTTTACGCTTCTGAAATTAGGGCTCAGAGACCCATGGTCAGCTCTGACCCCTAACAAGAGGGAGGCCGCAACTAGGGGTCAGGACAATGACTTTTGCAAATGTCGATATTTTTTGCTAGAAATTGGGCAAAAATTTGGTTAAATCGGCAAAAATGGGGCAAATTTTTTGCTAAGATCAAGAAAATTAGTCAAATTTATTTGCAAGTCTTGGTAAATGTGGCGAAACCAAAATTGTAGTGGTTAAAATGGAAAATTTTAAAGGTCAGGGAGGGAGAGGGAGATGTTTTTAGGTGTCACGCAGGGCCAACGAGGGGGCAGTTCCCTTCACCTCTATAAAAATACCCCATGTTTTCTAGCGATTGCAGACAGTACCAATGTGCTCGTATATTGCGTACTGTGATTTTGTAGAACGGCTTGTTCGACAAACGCTATATTGTATGAGCACGCCACGATGTCTTTGTGTCAACACATATGACTGTGTTTACTTTTGCTTAGCTATGTGTGATACTGTTACTGCTTTGCGATAAGCGTCAGCAATGACCTGAGATTTAATAGAAATCGAATAATATTATTAATTCATTAATATCTTGATTTAGTATTTCAAAGTTTTGGAAACTGTCGAAGGCCAATTACAGATTTTAAAAAGACGAAAATGTAGTGATTTCCATGCGCCTTCCCGTTCATTCTCGGGAAAAGTCCTTTAGTAGTAGGATTTTAGTTTTTGCTGTGTACCCAACTATGCAGTGGCGGTACTTTATTAACTGGCTTCTCCAAACAGACGATGATTGTGATTGTGCTTACATACGGTTACAATCAACATTAGATGCACACCAAACCGAACACAGACGAAGTCGGTCGATATCGCGATCGATCTTAGCTTAACCAAATTTCCTTAAAAGCAAAATAACGTTCTTTTACTAAAATAATTTTGTATTTTCGCGCGTTCGAACTTCGCTAAATTAGTCGCAGACGATAGGTAGGTTTTCATTTAAATTTTCATTTCCTTCAGTTCATGCCCCAGGCAATATTTGCGCGGCTACTAATAATTACGAATCTTTATTGGGGTAAAAATATGCTAACTGTTTCCTGTTTTGGCCACATATTCCGTCAAATTTTTTTGCTTTGGTGCCAAAGATATTTACCCTCTTTAGATATCCATAATTATTGTAACGAGTCGTTAAATTATATTTATTTGAGGTTTTCTGATAGGTACCATGCATTATGGTCCCCCAGTTCAATGTGGTGATTTTTGTTCAAATTATGAGGTGCTTCAACACTAACCATAAATTTCTGATCATATTTACAACATTTATTTACTTATAAAACTATTTTTACGTTTTAAAACTTGAGCTACCTTGCGCCTCACGTTCCTGTTTACTAGTCAGTTCTTGAACCGGGGGTGAGCAAGTATTATGGTGGCCTTCTAATTTAATTTCTCAGGCTGGGGGGGGGGGGAGCGACCAGGTACAATATAGTGAGCGTGGCATGAATCGGTCGCAAGAACCGCACAGAGGCTATATATGGGGCGCCCCTCCCTCCACCAGGGGAAACCAGCAGATAAGGTCTAGCAATTACCCTCAAAACATAAAGTATATAGTGGAATTCTGAGTGATTGAGCGAGGAATTCTTACTAGCCGTGACAGTGATGGAATTTGACATTGTCCGTTATTGGTTTTTTAAGGTGACACGTATAACTCAACTTTGGCGAGACAGACTGATTCGCGCAATAGCTCATTTGAAAGTTTAAAATTTCTATTTGTGCCTTTTAGCAAGGCGCGAAAACCGACTCCGTCGTCTTCCTCACCTCGTAAAAGCGGGGCAAATGGACTAAGTTCGGGTCCCAAGAAGGTCCAAAAACCATATTATTTATTAAAACTCGACAATAGGTGTAGATATCCGAGTGAAATTAGGCTTTTTTGTAGGGCAAGTAATTCTTTAGATATATAATGCTTTACTACGCGGTTCTGCTAAGATGTAGAATTTTAAGTGAAAATATGTTCCAAAATGGTCCCGAGAGACCCGAAATGCAATAAATGCACATGTAACGATCTATGAACGGTTTTGTTCCATTTTGTAGAGCAATTCATTCTCTGTGTAGCGGAAAATGGTATGCTGATATTATTATTTACGCTGCAGTGGAGGGTTCAAGTAGTTTTTCAGTGAGCCGATGGGTCCCAAATATACAAAAATGTTAATATCTCCGCAACCGCTCAGGTTGTATTAGTGTTTAGTCTCATTTTACTGAGTAATTTATCCTCTAAGTATTAGTGCGTTGCGGCTATATCTTCTCAGTTGTTGAAACAAAATGACTGATATTCGGTGGCCTATTTTTATAATTTAACGCTAAATATAGCTCTGTACATCCCTCTTAATTGACATATTCAACACTCAGAATTCATCACTTTGGCGATAAGACAAGCTGCTAGCACCTCCCAAGCGAAAATGAAACGGAGCGAGTTGTAAGTTATTTTGTTTTAATCACCTGTAATAGGCAGTGTTTGAGCATATACTAGCATAAAAGTTCCTGAACTTTGAACCGATTGAAAATCCTAAAATCTCGTCGACAATAAACCAATCGAAAGCACCTTACAACGCAACATGTATTATTGTGCTATTCTCTAGATAACCAAACCATCGTGCGCAACGTACCAAAAACTTATATGTAGACCAATCTTTGTGGCCAGGTCAGAATACATAACCAAACTATTGAAGACAGACTATATTTTGGAAATCGGGTTCATTGACCCTAAACCCATTGAAAAGGCATTAAATATACAGGCTGGATTCTAGATAACCAAATCATTGCGAGCGGCCTTTAGAAATACCTATATAGAACATTCTTAATACCCTGCACACAATACATAACCAAATAAATGAAAACGCACTTCATTTTGGAAATATGATTCGTCGGCTGTAACTGCCTAGAAACACCATGAAAAGGTACAATGTAGTAAAATTTATTGGACTCTAGAAAGCGAAGCTATCGTAACGATACAGTGGTCGTTAAGCGCAAACTTGTTATACGAGCACTGTTTTCCATCGCTTTGCAAATTACTAGAATAGTATGTAATATATTATTATATACGCTATTTTGCATGAAACGCTAAATAGTTGTATAAATTTTTGTATGAAAATGTTGTGTTTCGAAAAAAGTTAGATACACTGCTATTGAGTTGTATTATGGATAATTCTGATTAATCTTGTATATATGTAAATTTTGGAGCATATAATGGAATTATCGGTTGTTCATATCTGTTTCATATTTAGGCGTCTAAACGCGGACAAAATAATGTTGTGCGATCTCAGGAAGCGCAGAAACCTCCGTCGAACCGAAGTGAGTTGTAGCTATGCCAAGCTACAAAATGAACAGCTCTTTAGACTGTTAAACATATTTGATTTCTGTATTAGGCTTTTAACTGTTGTGTATGTTGTTGCAAAGCTGTGAGATATTCTACCATTAATTTGCTATACCACATCAAATACGTAATAATAATTTGTATGAGAAGGCTTTGTCAGTTATAATAAAACACTGAAACCAGTAGTTTGGGGCTTAGGTTTGTATGACGTCATGTATGGAACTTCAGTCATTCAAAACGAACGTAAAAACCTTTTGCTAAAGACGAGCCTTACGACGTAAGTTTAAGAAATTTTTCAAAGAACGCGGAAGTTGGTAAACGGAAGTTCTAACGTTCGATTGCGTTTATTTTCGTTTGTAAACTAACGAAAATTATAAACTTTGTTGGCGTTAATATTAATTTGCGTTTCGTGTTCGGTTTTGTGCGATTGGCTCTACCCGTGACTATATCTTAACCAAAGACTTACAATTTTTTATGTTCTATGAGTCTAGTGAAATATGTCCTAACAGATTTTCAATGTGTTTATGCGACATTTTAACAGACCAAGCTTCAATGTATAACTTTTTTGCCTTTTCAATATGCATCTTCTGTTTAAGTTTTTCCTTACGACCAAAACTTTTTGATAAAACAACACAACGTTATATAATGGACAAATTATTAAATTGCAATGGAATTATTCTCAAAATATCAATGTCTTTTCATCAAAAGTGCATACAGTAATTTGTACTGTTATGTTGTTATCTAGATTAGGTAGGACATTATTGGGTGGTATGATGAATACTGTGGGATTGGATCATGGTCGTGTGTCACCAAATATGATTTAAAATCTATTACCCACAATGTTATAAGAATGTGTGGCAACAGACATCTTCCTGGAATGTTGGACAAACTTTAGCTCCTCAAATTCGCAAGGCAATAGATAAAAACGGTCAGTTGTTCGTTTTGAGCTCAATCATGGTGGAATCTAACAAAGTATGGAGGATAAGTGCTTTCAAAACTGCCGCTATAAACATTCGCTCGTAAGAAGTGATTTTGTGGGGTATGGATAAACAATGTTCAATAACATCATATATGACTACAAGAAGTGATGAACACAAACCTACCGTGCATGGATAATGCCAATTTTACGTATATATATCTGAAGAAACTAGACGAAACCTTTTGTAACGGGACTATGTTTTTTGGATAACCATGAAAGCGATGAAGCTTTATTTCCTTGCTTTGTGAAGTTTTAGCATTATTTCAACCATTAGTATTGGAGGAAATGTTGGTTTGATTTTCTTTAAAATTTAGGAAGTGCTTACAAAGTGTTTCTCAATGGTTAATGATCAAAAATGGCTAAAGCAAAAAGTATTAGACGTAATTATTGAACTATATTTCTACAAATCAGTGAAATGTGTAATCTTTTGTTGATTTTCTAGGCGCGCCAAAGCCAATTAAAGCAAACAACGTTATCCGTGTAAGTTATAGTTGCTTCTATAATTATAGTTGGTTTATAATATTCTTCGTAGCATAAGTATCTCAGTTGGGAACGATGCGTGAACAGCCCTAACAAGGCTAAATCCTCCAGCTAATGTTTGTTTGCCTTGTGCAAATAAGGGTTACAGAGAACCATAAATATAGTAAGAGTTTAGCAGTTAATTTATTTGTCGCTGGACAATTTTTATTTATAATACCCGCATACCGTAAGTATATCGTTCAGTACAATAAACTAACGAGCCTTACTTTTAGTCTAGAGGGTTACTAACATGAACTAATACGGTCAAGATTTTTCAGTGTCTGCTTTTTATACATACCAAATAGTATTACAACAGTTTCGTGCTAGACTGTTATTTGGTCTGGACAGGTTCATCGATAATGTATAAGAAGGAATTAAACATAATTTAACTGTTACGCGTAAGTAGTTTTAACATTTTCCTATAATGGCATACGTTTCTTTTCACGATACACTAAGGTTAAGACCAACAACAACCTCTAAATATGGTTTTAACGGCAATATTGAAATATTAAGTACAGTTGTATTAACTAGGGTTATCGTCTTGTGTTTACAAGGATACTGAAACGTGCCATGCCAGAGCTGGCTACCATGAAAACGTGTGTTCCGTTGACAAATAAGATACAGTGAATCGCTATTTATTTCATGTACAACTTCGCGGTTGAAGAAATATTTGATTAGCAGCATTTATTGAAACGAGCGAGCAAAGTTTCCACTGACGGCTCCATTGAAAAACTGAAAATTTGTGTTTTTGTGTTTCTTTCACGCATAACTCATCTTCAGGTGGACGGATTTCGATGATTTTTTCGATAGCAAAAGTGATGGCGATGTGCTTTTTGTTGAACACGAACAACTGTGACGTCATATTTCGAGTTAAAGTTGCAAAAACTGGTTTATTGACGGTTTTTTGCCAAATATGGCCATGCGGGTACAAGTGTTTCGTAGCCCATATCTCGAGAATCGAAAACTGAAGATACGTAGAATCAGCTCGTCGAGATGCATAACTTTTCTGACCATGATGTTTTTGTGGTACCACTCCCTTTGCCACCCTGAACCTGAATATGGTTCGTGGAGCCTTCCCCAGAAATAGCGATCTTTCCAATGTCGGCATGTTATTGCGTATTTTATCTCACAATGTGTGCATAGTAGTGTATCAAGCACGCTGGATGTGATACTTTGTAGATTCCAACATTGACTATATTACACCTTTAGTTGGGGTTTCAAAATTCTAGAATATAATTTGGTTTTCAATTGTTTAGGTACGTATTGCGTACAGGGCATCAAGAATAAATTTTTTTCACTATAGGTTTTCCGTAGGATGCATAGGTTTTTCTGATGGTTTGGCTATCTACTGTTCAGAACAAATACTACTTCCACTGCCTTTTTAGATGTTTTTATTGGTTTAGGGTCAATAAACCCGATTTCCAGAATATAATCGGTTTTCAGTAGTTTCGTACATGGTATCAAAAATATACAATATAGAGGTTTTTCGGCATGCTGATTACAATAGTGTGGTTATATAGAGAACTGCACGACTGTTTTACACATTTTCAAAGGTTTTTAAAAGGTCTAGTGTCAATAACCTGATTTTGAGAATATAATCTGGTCTTCAGTAGCATGGTTATGTATTGCGTAGGGGCCACCAAGAATGCTCTGTATATAGATTTTTGGTTCGCTGCTAACGATGGAACAAGAGCAATTTTGTATTTTTTTCACCGAAACCTGCAATAGCAACACTAAACTCGCAGATAGTTTGTATTTTTTCTGCACAAGTATAATATTAATATAATTTTTAGGGCAATGGTTTGGCAAACGAATCCAGAGTTAAAGTTGAAGTACGTATTAATTTAATTAAATAGAAATTTGTTTCTGCTGTCATTATTATTGTTCGGCCGGCATTCTCTATCTGATATGGCTTTCCAAATTTGGGTGTTGGGGTGTGCAGTCGGTTTCAGTTTTTGATTGCCTTTTTCAAAAAAAACACGCCCTCCGGTTCGCACCCAAGACAAAATTATTTAATTTGCTTCTCCCAGTGGAAACGCTCCCAAGTGACACAATAATTCGCAGTATTCTTTAAAATGCCTTTCTGGGGCTAAATTTCGATATAATTACGTAATATTAGATCAACAGTTGCATTTAATAATAGTAGATATGTCTTTCCACCGCTTCGGAAACCGTTATTAACTACTTTATGGGCTATCCACTTTTGCCCGAGGGCATGAAACGCAGGAGAGGTGGCTTAGTTCGACACCAGGGGTCTCTGATTTTGCCAATGTGGATGAAATAGGGTTCAACTTGGGGCGGGAGGGAGGCTACGAAATTTTAGAGTTATCAAAATTCAATATTTTTCTGAGAAAAAGTTAAACGTCGCGGCAGAAACGCTTCTATAACGCTTACGGCCCAAGTAACCCTCATAAGTTTTTAGTTGTAAGGTTAAAAAAGAACAGCGTAGAGCGGTGGTTCGAGAGGCGCCAGCCCCCCGACTTAGGCTTAGTGTTTTTCTCATATAAGGACCTTAGCTTAGGCTAAGGCATAGGCTTAGTATATCGAGAGCGGCATGCCCTGCATTTTATATCCGCCCATCAGGGTTACCTTGGCTACGCTTACGGTAGAGGGTAACAGCTTTTTTTAAACTAATGTTGACAATGTTGAAATCTTTAGCTTCAAAGTGGGATTCTAGTGAAAGTTCTGGTCAATTTTATTTAACGTGAAGGTGTTTTTACCGGGGGTACGATGAAGCAGGAGGATCACAAAATTTTGCCAGATGCACGAAAGCGGGTGGGGGCACCCATTGTTTTGCCAGGGGGACTTGAAACTGTCAGACCCTTAGTTTAGAGAGCTCAGATTTTGTTTTTGTCATTGAATTTTGAAATTTTTAGATGTCGAAGCTCGTGGATAAACCGAGTAAGCTCCTATTTTATACCATTTGGCACAATACGACGCTCCTTATTCTGAAACAGAAGTCTCCGGTCATGGCCCTTAAAATTTTTCAGTTAGTGGGAAACCAGTTGTCGGTGTCGTTACAAAGTGGGAATCATAGTCGACAATGGTTTTTGGGTTTGTAGCTCGGCTTGATGTACTTTCCAGTTATGATTCTCGGCTATGTAAGCAGGGTAACGCGGAAACAATGAAGCGTGGTGGCGCTCTGGTTTATTTTTTACGCTCTTTAGGCACAATTTCATCGTTTTGACGATTGATTGTCGTGTATTTTTCTGCCAACTGAAGAACGATTTGATGGTTTGCTTTATACAATTTACGTTATGCGATACTGACTTTTCAAAGCGGGGCTAGCATTTTTCGGCACTCTGGCAAAAATCGACGCCACTAGTGCCCATGTCAAAGTTTTGCTTTACCCCTCCCTCGTCTCCTCCGCGGGCAAAATGTCCCCAGGCAATATTTTTGCCTTCTTTCGGTGAAAAAATCTCCAGATTGACATAAAAAATTGGCCAAATTTTTTACAAGAACAATTTATTTAGCTATAAATTTGATTAATTTTAGCAAAAAATGGTTGAAAAGTTAGTTTAGCTTTAATCTCAATTTGCACCATTTCAGAGGCTGTTTATTAACAATTTTAGCGTTTTTCTCTTAAAAATATTAAATTTTGAAAGTTTTTAAATGCGGTCCTTCCAATTCAAGCCAGGGCGCCATCCGTTAACCTTCATGACAAACTTGTCAGCGAATGGAGAATCCGTGTTTTAACTGTTGTTTTTGGATGCTGTTTTTTAAGGTGGGGTTTTACAGGTATATAAGTTATAGTTAAGCGGTTGGGTTGTAACTATTTTGTACTTATTTTAGGCAGAATCAACAAATCACATCGATAGTTCAACAGCAGCTTCTCCAAGCAGTAGTTCTCAGGAACCTGTCAGCAGCACTGGTCAGTTGAATTCCAGTGATCGTGAAAAGTTAGAGGAAATGAGCAAAAAATTCAAGTAAGTTGTTTTTATTATTAAATTAATGCTCATTTTTAACGTAGTTCCGCTAGTCCTGAGCATGCTGTCTGATACAGCCATCGCCAAAAATGTCTATGGAGTTTTGAACGAGCGAATATTGAAAACATTTCTTCTTCTGCGAGCAGTAGTGTCGAACAAACTTCTGTCATTATCAAACAGATTTTAAAAAAGCGAGCAAAAAAATTTCTATTAGATACCAAAGAAAATGGAACAGCCGAACGGATAGAGATAAATTCTTGCGGGCACCGTATTTTATGTCTGCTATGTTCAGAATTCCAGACAATTTGGCGTAGTATTGTATCATGGCATTAGACAAGATTGTTGCACTTTTATTGGTTTCCTATCGCACTACTGGGTTTAGTTAGTTGAGAAAAACAGCATATCCGAAATGTAATGTAGTTTTCGAAATTCGACAACTTACTATTTAATTTTTGTAATGAAATAAAAATTTTATGTCGCTCTGAACTGAACATGGCTTAATTAACTTGAATTCGTATCACTATTTGAAATTATCTTTGTTAATATAAGTTTCTTTAATTACGGCAACCTTTAATAGTCACAACTTCCGTGGCATTGTATGTGTACGCAATAGTATATGAAAAGCTGTAATGTAACAACAATTAATTGTGATTTACAAATTTAACTAAATACAATGTAAAAGCCTCTTTGCCGAAGGTTGAGACACACAAATCGTGGGTCCAGTGAAGAGACAGTTTTAGTTTAATTGCTACATGTGCCCCTGGTCCCTATTAACAATGTACTTCCTGACAACATGTGATATTTTTTGCCGTGGAAATTAAGTTTTCAACCTTACAACACAGTACTTAGGTTTTCAGTAACTACATTACTACCAGAAATGGCTTCGAGCAAACATTGCTATAAACATAGTGCAAACAGCAATCTAATAAGGTGACGAAATGATAAGTTTTTACCTTTATAATAAAATCGGTCATATAACACAGTACTCAGGTTTTCAGTAACTATATAACGCGCTAGAAGTGACTTCGAGCAAACATTGCTATAAACATAGTGCAAACAGCAATCTAATAAGGTGACGAAATGATAAGTTTTTACCTTTATAATAAAATCTGTCATATAACACAGTACTCAGGTTTTCAGTAACTGTATAACGCGCTAGAAGTGACTTCGAGCAAACATTGCTATAAACATAGTGCAAACAGCAATCTAATAAGGTGACGAAATGATAAGTTTTTACCTTTATAATAAAATCGGTCATATAACACAGTACTCAGGTTTTCAGTAACTATATAACGCGCTAGAAGTGACTTCGAGCAAACATTGCTATAAACATTGTGCAAACAGCAATCTAATAAGGTGACGAAATGATAAGTTTTTACCTTTATAATAAAATCAGTCATATAACACAGTACTCAGGTTTTCAGTAACTATATAACGCGATAGAAGTGACTTCGAGCGAGCAGTTCTATAAACGTGCGAACATTTCTGGTGGCGCTGTAGTACTATTTCTTTTGCCAAACAGGATCGTAATATCGTTTACTCGAAAAGCGTTTGTTAAAAACTCGATGGTAAAGAAGTTTTTTCATAGCATATCTATTGTTTGCGAATAAATTTTTGTCGATTTAAAAACTCAGTGGTGTCATGGGCGTATTACAGTGATTTTAAGGCGGTGTGGTTTAAAGTCCTTTCGCTATTTCATGAATTCTGTAAACATTGAATCTTTTAAACAGTTATCTTTTAACTGAATACTAGCTTCACGTTAGCTAATAAAGTACTGTTGTCATTGACTGTTCCACGATTGAAAGAATAGTTATTTTTTAGACGATCGCTATATTATTTCTTGCCACCCAACTGGCGAATGAATAAGGAAGATGTGTCGAGATTGAGTATTGAAGAACTCATTCAGCTGGATCTCCCGGAATTTTTCCAAGCTTACGAAAAAGGCCTTAAGATGGTATGTTTTTCAGTATCGTTCGGGTTTTGCTTTGCCTTTCATACCTTTTGACCATGAGGACGTTGAAATGATTGAGTATTTTCACCGGCTGTAATTGTAGCACTTATACAAGTTATCGTATTACGTACCCATTGCAGCTTGTATCGGAACAGCAGCAACAGATCGATTTTGGCAAACAAGAACTCGAGCAGTCGAAGCAGAAACTCTCGTCAGTGCGACGCTTGGTTGCAACGCTACTTAAATCACTTGACGAAGTGAGTTTTACAACAATTATTATGTTTAATACGTTGTTTACTAGCATGTTGTGGTACGCTGATCATTAACTTACACAAATTGTTTACAGTATGAAACGAACTGTATTTTAGCACCTCTTGCCATTTGGGAGATATTACGCAACGCTTACTGTATTTATAAAAAGAGATTCTCACAGCATGTCAATTTAATAAATTATTGCTTTTGAGTGTGATGAGTGAAACGAGCGAAGCGAAGAATTCTTGCTAGCCGGAATAGTGGTGAAATTAGAGAAAAAGCGGGCCGGAGGGGCTTGGATCGGATTGGAACGAAATGGTGTTCAGTTGGTGTGGAAAACTCACGGAACCTTTATGAAAACATCACATTAAAAACGGTGGAATATAATGCTATTTTGATAAAAGTTCGTGGAAGATACCGCTGTATAAAATGATGTTATTAATTTCGGCATGTTTTGCGACCTTATCAATACTCCGCTGCATATTTGATTTTAGTTCTGAGTAAGACTGTAATAAGTGTGTAGTTGATTTCCCATTTTTCATATTTTCGGGGCTTTTCTGGCATTATCTCGAATTGGGAAATTTGGTAAAGTTACAGTCGCGACCATATCAGTGCAGGAGAAATTTGAAATGTAGTTTGAAATTGGAAATTTTGATAGTTCTAATCACACTTACGTCATGTTTTTGACTGATGTTTAAGTTTTAATAAGCGGCATACTGATGCTATTTGTGAATAGCTATTACTCGTGCAATAATTTTTATTTTATTGTGTTCCACTAGCAGCAGAGACTAGTGTGAAAATCTGTAAATTTCGTTTTCACAATACGTTTGTATTATTATACCTTCCCTCTGCAGTCTGAATGAAAGTGTGAAGTCACGTTTGCACTAGCGCCGCAAATTAATGATAGCTGTCTTAAGAGCGAGGGAACAGTCTGCATTAATATTGTGCTGGCAGCGATCATTTATGGCGTGTAATGTCGCTTAGATGTAATCATCTCCATGAAGTATAAAAATCAGCTTATCTTTTCTGCCTAACGTATGGAATTTTTAAGACTGTAGTGTGTTTTGCAGGATTTTGAAATCGATCCCAACTGCGACACAGAACAAGTCGATCAACTTCTCGAGGCTTGTGTGCAACAAGCAAGACAAGCTAAATAGGATAACTATGGAGATTAATCATTTGAAATGCAATGCTGTCTTCACATCAGTACTGATTTAGTATATAGAAAAATGGTCCTGGAGCACGAAAAGCATGAGCGACGAAAAGCATGAGCGCCTATGGTGCTGCTCTTTACCACGTTGTAACCGTATTCGTACGGCAATGCAATCAAAGTCGTAACATTGACACCGCTGTTAGTGGCAGCACGGCCAAATTTGAAACCGAACGCGATCTGGTTCGATGCCCTGTGGCGCTTTCACAAAACCTACATAGTGACTAAGCCTTTTTACAGATAGTTTGCGTATTGCATTGATTTTGATTTCCGCACTACATTTCGACAATTATTTACAGTAAGCTTGGACGCCGTGCCCTATGGACATACCTTCCAATGACAACATTACTGATGAATGATCTGTCTGAAACATTGTTTGTCTGTAGAGCGACTACGCCGACTAGCCGCCGGAACAGAAGCTTCATTCGACGAATATTGCATTAATGCATGTACATAGTTGATTATTACAAATATTAAATTTTTTGGTTGCTGTCTTTAGTTTTCGATCACATAATACTTAAAATCGTACTCCGACACGTTGAAAATTTAATATTTTATTCAAAGATTGAGGTTTTTTAAGAAGTTTCTAAATTTAGATTACGCAGTAATAGTTTTAGTTTTAGCTCGTTATCTTGGTATCGCGACTTGATTTAAGCTGATTAAAACTTATACCATGATAAAATCGATATCAGCTGGAGGGATATTATTTACTAATTCTGTGCCGCACGCTATGGACCAGAACAAAAATTGAAAATACCGCTCACATATTTCTTAAAATCGTACTCCGACACGTTGATAATTTAGTATTTTATTCAAAGATTGAGGTGTTTTAAGAAATTTCGAAATTTAGATTACGCAGTAATAGTTTTATTTTTAGCTCATCTTGCTATCGCGACTTGATTTAAGCTGATTGAAACTCATACCGTGATAAAATCGATATCAGCTGGAGGGATGTTATTTATTATTTCTGTGCCGCACGCTGTGGACCAGAACAAAAATTGAAAATACCACTCTTGCGTACAGCAGTAGACATCTGTATGTACGGCGGGTTGTTTCGTAGTTGTCTTCAAAATGTGAAAGCTATCACGAAACTTATTTTCAAGTATACGCTATATAGATACACGACTTGTCTTTCGTTAGTAGTTATGTAACCAATTTAAAAGTATGACTTATCCGGAAAGATTTTTTTACGCTTTATGGTATGTTTTGTCGCGTGAAGTTTATAGATATTTTAGTTGACACAACTTCGAGAACATCTCGAAAGCAAGGATGAAATGGAGCACCCAGAATGTTTAGTTGCCATTATGTATAATCACCACCTGTCACTGGCTTTGTGCTTGATGTATGTACTATGTATATATACATCCTAAAACGTTTTGAGCTCTGTGGCCTTATAATGCTGGTCTGATAGGAGTTAAAGTACAAGTACACCACCTAATTCTGCTTGTCACAAAACCTATAATAAACTTCAGGAAGCAACGCATAGCCAAATAAGTAACGACTGACGAAAATCTTGTTCATTGACGGTCGACCTCAAACCAGTTGAAAATTTCTGAAAAGGTATTGTAAAGTGTTGGATTCTAGATGACTACATCATGGTTTTCAACGTACTGAAAAACCTC
>JASANE010029483.1:0-26941 GCA_030248225.1 Trileptium ribeirensis | reverse complement strand
GCCGTCTGAGTACGTAATCACATACTGGCCAAAGACAGCGTGGAAGGCTTTGATGGACGGCGAACGATGGGATACGAGGATCTCGGTGTGGCGCTGGCCCGATAGTTCCGGATAAGCTATTGATGTTGGCGGGGAGCCGCCATTTCAGGTCTTAAGAATATTACGGAACTAACAGTTTATTATATTTTGCTATTACGACGCTTATTTACGGTTACGCACACGTATATTTATCGGCCTACGTAATTCGTTTCCCGGATTAATTTAGCAAATACCGACTTTTGTCAACTAAATTTGGTACGAGTGATTGACTGTTACTTGGACGATTGCCCCTTTTCACCAGCTGCTATTTACCCGGCGATTCATCTACCACCTTTTAGCGTTATTAAGCTTAGCGTCTATTAGCTACGGGACATTGTCGATCGCTCACTCGCCCATTGACCGAGTTCGGATTATCGTTATTACTGGAAGTGAACTGTTGCGGACGTTGGCACAGAGTAGTGGTCGTTTCGAGCCGCATCAATTAAATCGCTATTGGATCGGAGCCAACCGAGCGAATCGGGGAACGAACGAATCACAAAGCGCAGTGAAATAAACGAATTCAAATTAAGTGACGGTCAGTAATTATTCTATACTAGACACGTGCGCAACCCTTCGGGCGGGGTCCGAACACACCCCGTGAAGCGCGCCTGCGGCCTGCTAAGCTCCGTAGCTTCTTGGGTCTGACCAAGAATAGGTTCAAAATTTAGTATTCACGGTCCACCCTTGAGGTTACGATAGCCGGGGTCGTATGGGCATGGTGTTAGGAAGTTGCGCCATGCAGCTGCGTCACCGGTTATTACATATTTACCCACCCTCTTTCACTACACCCAACGTAAGCCATTCTTCACTTTTCTCTCTCTCCCCCGCTTCCTCTCAAATTAAAAATTCACCCCTCCCCCCAAAATTAACCAACCACCCTCCAATTTTTATTATTTTCCCATTATATGTATTAATGTACTAGGACCAGTTCTGGCCCTAAGGGATCCCAGCTGCACCACCGTTTTTTTCGGTGTGGTGCCCGGATAACCCCGGCTTCCACGACTCCCCGGTGATCTATGTGATGACCTAAAGGGAACCGCTTAGCTTAGCAGGCTGCCGGCGGGTTAACCAGGGTGTTCGGCCTGGCCCCTATTTCGGCCCACGTATCTAGTGGTACGAAGGTCCCCCGAGGGAGAGTCAACCCCTAAGCCTGCTCACAGGTAATAAGGCTGACTCGCCTTTCCCTCATTTCTATTGGACCCTGGCAAAGAGGAGTCCCGCATCTCTACCGGGCAGGACCTGAACGCTAGGGTTGGTTGCAAGGCCCAGCCTCAGTTCCTAGTATTGTTTTGTAGTTTGTTTTGAACACTCAGAAGCTTAGATCGAGAACTCGACTTGAAAACCTAGGTAGTCTGCTGCATGTGGGGGAAGGCCTTATCGCCTGATCAGGATTAAACACTCTAACACTTTATTTGATTAACGACAGTTTATCATTTTCAAATAATAATCAAGTATACGAGTATATACATGACAAAGTTTTATGGGTACCTCGCAGGATACCCCAGCAGATACTTCTATGTAACTACGGGTGATGTGAATCCCGATTAGCCCCATGAGGGAACAGTGTAAAAAATTTAGTTCCGCTTGCGCTTACGTTTTATGCCCTATGGGCTGCCTTACCCGCCGGACAGGACATCGGAATGAACTTTCCTTGCCGACTACCTTGTCTACTTCGCCTGTGAGACACTCTATGCCCTCATAGTCGAACACTCGTTTCAACCCATATTTATTTAATTCATGCGAGGACCATTCACTGAGTCCAGATGTCAGCTGCGGATCTCCAGAATTGTTAATTTATGATTGAAAGATCTGCCTGCGCCAGGGTCAAGTTAAAAGATGCGGGTCGTGATCAAAAGAGGGAGGCGTTGCCGCGGCTCCCGAATTTCGTCTGTCTTGTAATGAGCTCCTGAATTAACGGTTTTGACATGAAAAGATGGCGCTGTATCGAAACCCACCGTGTCTAAACGGTTTATGGGTCCGCGCCTATAAATTTCTTTCACAGAAAACTTTGGGGAAACAACCACTTTGTAGTCTTCTCATCTCAGGGCCGTCGCTCAACTAACGGGTGCGAGCACAGGAATTTCCTCAAAATTTGGACTCGACTATACGTGGCAGCTGACTCCGTCTCGTTTCCTGTTTTGGGTCATGCTCCTCTCCGAGCGCCTTTGATTTAGCTGAAGGCCCGCAGTCGTTTGCAAGCACGGCTAGGGCGTGTGCTGCCGCACCCTCAACGAATTGCTCAGTTTGAGTACCGAAAGAGACTAGTTGTAATTTAAGCTTAAAAACTCTTCGGATACCCCTGCATGGTTAGAATGATAGATTTGCAAAACCGTGAGAAATGGGGACAATAACACACGAAAGGTGCTGATACGTCACTCCCTATGGAGCGGCCGCATCGACCATCGGTGACTGTTCTATTGTAAAAAATACGTGACGGGGTGCTCTACCGTGTCTAAACGGCCTGAGACCCGTCTTGATTTGTTGGGTTAGTTGACAGCAAAAATTTTTATTCGGAGCGAGACAAATCTCAGAGTAGAAACTCAGTTTTCGGGGGCTAGCGTCAGGGGTTCCGTTATTAATTTCCTTTAGGCTGCTCCACGCGTGCAAATGACTGCGTCCGTCCTGAGCGGACCGCTCGCTCTGCCGACCCCATAACTGGGTCTTTAAGTCGTGTGACCTGGAGTAGTTCTTATATATTTTCCTATGTCTCAAGCTACGACTTCGAAAGCGAGCACGGATGGAGCACTAATCGGAAGAAGCCCCATTATCTCTTGAAAATCATTGGAAAAACTAGACCGGTTTCATAGTGCCAATTTGTGGCGGGATCTTAAACTGTTTGGTGAAAATTATTACAGTCTTCTACCGTGTCTAAAACGGCCTGGAAGACTGGGTTTTCTAAAATGACCTTACGGAGAATGATTTGCTGAAACGCTCAGGGGTCAAGGCTCGAAATTTTAATGGGAAGCCTAGCGCAGATTCTTATTAATGTTCAACTCACTCCTGCCTGAGCGGCTGCCTCCAGGTCAACACGCTACTAGTTCCTTGCTTTAACCGCCTTGCCTCGAAACCTAAACTCAAAAACCTTACCCACCCCGTGTGATTTTCTGATCCCCGTTCACATCACTAAAATTATAAAGTTTTTCGCCCCCCGGATCTAAAATAAAAATGGCGACCCGGCGAGCGGGGAACCAGTCGAGAATTTAAATACTTTGCGAACAAAAATTTGCGTGTAAATTTCTGATTTTGTTGGGGCTGCACTTACGGGAGCACGGAGCTTCCGTCGGACGCACCCGCTCCCGCAAGGACAGCCCCTGCTAGTGTAACTTTGACGAAAACTCGGAAGAAGTCACCAGGAGGGGCTCTACACTGTGTCCACGCAGTGAGAGGCCCTCCTGGGCAATTGAGAACCAAAAGCCATACTGAAAACTTAAAAGCAAAAACAGCGAAATTGGCGACAACCGCCAAATGAAACAACAAAATAAAACCGCCACTTCTGACGGTGTCTCTCTCGACTGGTCCCGACGCTGCGCCGAGCCATCTCCTTTTATACCCTGTGTCTACCCCCCTTTCTATATAGTCTGGACCCTCTGGCTTGCTTCAATGTACAATTTCAAAATTTAAAATTTAAAGTCGCCAAGACACACAGTTGCAGTGTAAACTATAAAACAATATCTAAACGAAAACGCACATAGAAAACGTATGTAGTGCCCATATGTAGCGACGTCAACAACTAGCGGCCCGACAGCCAAGCTTGGCCACATTCCTCACAACAGCCCCTCTACCAGCCAAAACAGCGACAGCAATGGACAGTGGTCGAAACGTGCCAAGAAAGGCACGTAAACAACTAAACCTCGCGCTGGTAGGCGCGAGGTTT
Source organism: Trileptium ribeirensis (assembly GCA_030248225.1). Classification (NCBI taxonomy): domain Eukaryota; kingdom Metazoa; phylum Nematoda; class Enoplea; order Enoplida; family Thoracostomopsidae; genus Trileptium; species Trileptium ribeirensis. The sequence goes on along the minus strand of JASANE010029483.1, from coordinate 22,989 downwards.
TCAAAAAGAAAATTTATACGAGCGCTCAGGGCGCTGGCGTTGTACCAGGTTTAAGACGCGTTTTTGATCATTGCGAGCGAACGGAGTAGGCGGCCGGGGGCGGGACCAGGTTCATGCCCTGGCTGGTCGCCTACTGATGAAAATGTTAAATTTAATATAGCTCCCACGGGTGGCCTGTCAGAGGCCGTTTTGTGTGTCGCAAACAGAAAATTTTAGTGTCCCGACGGGGTTATCCGGGTCCTGCTCGGACCGGTTAAGTTGGGTGGCCCCGGTTTTCATTTGGATAGTTAGGGTAAGACCCCATAGAGGTGTAGAGACCGAAAAAATGGGGAGTTTTAGTTATTTCGATCGAGATTTAAGTCCTTGAAAATTGGGTGTTTAAACGCCTAGTTGGGGATCCCTAAGTACTTACCGGTAGGGGCCAAGTCGGCCCGAACACAAAATTTTGAAGCCTTAGGGAGCCCTCTTGGTAACGTAATAAGTTTACCTAGCCTTAAGTGTCCCGAAACAGTAAAATTTTGCTTTTGAGTAGGCCCAATAAAATTAGCGTTTTAGTTAGGTTCTGTTGCTTTTCTTTCCTGCAACTTTGATTCCTCATCTTACTCCTTGATTCAGTAGTATGCTCTTCCACAAGATCAGATACGAAACAAGATAAAATGCACAATACATTACCAACACAACGATGTTATTCAATTTATATAGGGCCGACCGGATACCATACTTAATAGCAGGAGTATTCAATTGTAGTGCCAAAATCACCCCGTGCACCTCGGGCGGGTGGAGCGTGACAATATGACAAATCACAATTATGGTACATTTTTATTTTTATAACAGCAATGCACGATACACAATATAGTATCCAAGTCACGCTCCAACGGTATCCGATCGCCCGTCATACCCATTTTCCAAACTTTTGACCTGATTGTCCCCCATTTAAGTATCTTGTTAAAATCCCTGAAATATCGGGCTGTTAGATTAACATATTCTGCCTACCCCATTCCCCTCTTTCTACGTTTTATAAATTTCACCTTTTATTAAAATTCCCAATCTTCTCCATTTTTCAAACAACTCCCATTGCCTCAAAACTTAACTCCCACTTATCAAATCCCTAATTCTAACCTCCCTACCTACCTTCTTCATCATATTAAAATTTTACCCTTAGCCCTTCAACGACTGTGCTTTTTTACTTTCGCCAAGGTCTGAGCGGGGGTCTGACAGGACCCCAGAAAACATACCTCTGTTTGATACGCAAAATACGAAAAAAGCAAAGTACCAAATAGTATGTCTGGTTGCAAAATAAAATATATAACTTCCCAAAATCTCAATATCCGTTCTGGTTTCAATAATTCACATTCATTACAGCAAACCCTCGTTGTAGAGTGTTCGCCACACACGTTTCGATGACAAACGTTGCAAACTCGGAACATTTTGCGTTTCAGTTTAGCCGCACACAAAAAGCACGGTTTTCTAGCAACAGGCTGACCTTCTGAAAACACATACAAAAATACCATTAGTATTAATCACCAATCCAATCACCAAGTCAGGATGAAAGGCGTTACATCGCATCCAGGCGTCTTTATTTTTCCTATAACTAATGCACTTATGCTATAATTCCGTATAACTGTAATTATTATTCTATGGCCATAATGATGAAAACAGCATGCAAGATATTTTTGTGGTCAGAAATCAAAGTCCAAATCCGGTGCATATCTTATGCTTGGAAAAACCTCCCTCCGAGCCCAAAAGGGGATCTCTCATCTCTAGGGTGGGGGGTGCGCAGCGCCTCTCCCCCTGTGGAGCAAACTGAGGCCCTTAGTGCGTAATGTGTCAGCGAGGAGTAAAAAAAAGATCCTTACCAACTATCTCCCTAGCAAAATTTTGCTGGCCAGGGGATTACCACTGTTACGGCCGCCATCCCCCTCCGCATCGTGGGAGCCGCTACGCCCTCCTCCCCGGCGTGACCGACTGTCGCATGTATGGTAATGATCTAAGTAAGGTCGTACAGACGTAGACGTCACGTCACTTCTAGAGTTAATAAATACTTCCACAAACTTACACAGCATACGGATCGCCTTGGCCTTACGCTATATTGTTCCACAACTGTATGCAATATATAGGCACAGAATATTTATACAATTTTGTAAAGATAATTTACACTTGTATCACTGACATAAGGCAATTGAGGTCTTATGGCGCGCTGATCAGTTACTGCAATTCCAAAACAAGACATAGCTGTCGCTGTGGTTTGATGATGTCCATTTGGACGTTCGGCATCCGCATCAGTGGTCGGATCATACTTTCGCCGATTGCTTTGAGAAAACAAAAATCGTTTCATGGCGGCGCCCACCGCGTAAGTCACGCTGGCGTTCTGTGAACAGAACGTGAGCATTGATACAAGATATGTCCAGAAAACTGCAAAACATTGCGACGGGCCAACGTCGAGACCGTGGATAGCACGTATAATTTCGAACCTTGTGATCAAGAGAATCGACTCCTGATTTCGTCGAATTGCAATATAAAATGGCTTCAGGTTTTCCGTTCTCCTCGTCCCCAACCGAATGATGTAAAGTTGTCAAGACTAAAACCGTTCTTCTGCGCGTGGCACGATAAGAAACCAATGTGAGTTTTTCCCGAAATGCATATAATGAAGAACCAACATCACGGCCCGCCCGCTTTACTGCCCCTGGAAGCAGAGCGCATGGTAAATCTCGACGGTTTGGCATGATAGTACCAACCAATGTTAAGTTTTTGGATAACAAAAATTGACCTATGCTCACGCTCGTGAAGTGCCTGCCGGTGGTAATATTTCTTCCCGAACCAAACAAAGGCTCAACCAACTCTGTGACGACCTTATATCCGAGCCCGTGTTCTACAGATTCTCCGCCGCGGCCAAGGTATGGCTCAAAGTTGTAGAAGTAATGTTTCAGTTTCAGAGCCTGCTGCAACCCAGAGCTTTAGACCAAATTTTCCTGGTTTTTTGCGGCATAAATTGCCTAAATCCACAACGCCCGCGAAACTTTACCAACTGTTCATCCACCGTAACGCAGTCGCCCGGAGTGTAAAGTTTCTCGCAACAGTCTGACAAAATGAAAAAAGTTTACGTATTGGTGCGAACCTGTCGTTTCGGCGACGCTCTTGACGAGTGTCAGCGTCGTCAAACCGGATGAATCGTGCAAGCAGTTTGATTCGGTCGCGAGACATCGTTGCGCGAAAATGCGGAAGTTGGGTTGGTTCCCAAAGACGTTGAATGGCAGATTTGTTGAGCTTATAAGCGCCTTGTAGCAAAAGAAGACCAATGCACGCCTCTATTTCTTCTCGTAATAATACACTGTTCAGTCCAAAACGCCGAACGTGAGCTCCGTTTGGATGATCAAGACAATAGTGTTTGTATTTCTGGTTAGTATACAGCAATACGGTTTCTACCATTATTGGTGGAAAACATAGATCAAATGCGTCTCGTGGATCAGATAAACTATTTGGAACGAGCGAGGTGGGTCACGGCTTTTTATGCATAATATTTTCTGCCGAAGTTTGGCCGCGCTAACTTGGTGGTCGACTTGACCACTGGACCGTAGGGGTTGTCATTTGGTAAATGCTTGCATCGGGTTGTTCAACATCTCCAGTACTGTCCCAAGTGGCATCTTCAACTTCGTTATCGCTATTATCAGAAGAAGGTTGATACTCGTCCGAATCACTATCCTCTATCTCAAGCTGACCCGCTGCAAATTCGTCATTATCGATATCTGACGCGTCATCGGCAAAATTATCATCTGCTGCATTAGAATCTGCATCATTTAAAACGAGTTCTATAGTTTGTTGCAATGTATACTGCTTTAACATATTTTACTGATTATATCAAATGGTGTATTATCATTAGTGAGCATAAATCTGAAATATTTGTTGAAAAAATTACGCAAGTACCGCAAGATTCGGCCATAATTCTAAAAAACCAAACTGGGGGCCGCGCAGGCCGCACCTCAGTCCTGGGAGTAGTATAAATTTTGCTGCAATTGTTGCGTAATTTTTTCACTTTTTTAAGGACTGAGGGGGCCTGTGCAGCCCTTTTTCCTCTAGCATGGGTATTACACATTATTTCAGTCAGCAAAGCCACCGACAAATAGAATAGCTTAAAACGACAATTCTCACTAAATTTTGTTTAAAAGCACCTAGCTAATCCGCTATTATTCTACAAAAAGCATGTTAGGGGCGGGCCACGCAGACCCCCCTCAGTCCTTGAAGGGTTAACCCCTCTCTACTTTTTCTAAACCAAACCCCTCCTTTCCACACCATTTCTCCAAAATGTTCCACTTTCAAATTTCATCTAAAATCCTCTCCAAATTATACTTTTACAGTGAATATACCATATATATCTAGATGTTGTTGTGCGTAATATTTTTGCGGTACAGGATACCGTATTTCGCCTATTGGCGTTGCATCTTGTTGCGAAATAATACTCGTTGGATATGTAATATTTGTTGAATTATTATTAATTGATTAATAAATTATGTTTTTGGACGAAAATAGTCGATCTGGCTAAGAATGACAACGTGTAACAACAGATTGCATATGGATATATCTTTTTCGGGAATTTTAAAGTTATAAGTTTTTGTTTTTGGGCTTTGTTTTGCATCGATCTCTTGTGGAGAGGAGCTAGCTATTATTGTTAATTTATTATGTGGAGAAATACGGCATACTGATATCGTTGTGTTGTTCCAGTATATGGAATATTTTGCGCTGTTTAGCGATATTGTACAAACAGTAATCGGTTTGTGACTAATTACTTAGTGTTTTTCGTGAAATTCAAATTGCTAGTTAAAAGGACATGACTACAGATGCGGTTTTGCGAGTTTTCTCGAGTTACATCATTATTTAATATAAATATCAGTTAAATCAATCGTGTACTTAGGGGCGGTTGAATTTCGTTTACCATGATCTATTGCAAGGATCATTCGCAGTTAGGGACATCTACATTCGAACCTTGAGAGGTTGGTCGAATATTGACCGGAGTTGTACGCGTGGTGTTACAGGTTGCGTCGGAACTTCCAAACTGTGCAAACGTAAACCCATCGTAACTGATGTGAATCTACCTCCTGGTCGTCCTGGATGCAGTTAAGAAATAGTGGACATTGCAGAAACACGTTCTGATTTTTCTTTTCATCCCGATCAGCTTTTGGGATAGCGCTTCCTTTAGCGTCACACCGCAAGGTGTTTTAGCGATGACCTGTGTGTCTAATATATAGTGTCAGAAGAGCGAAATAGCGTGTGACTCAATTCAAAGACGGCACATGACTATATTGCTGGAAATACGAATCGTTCTGTCCTGTGAATTATTATCTCGCCGTTTAACATTTGTAAAATTGTACTCTTTGTGTAATGCGCGTTTCACAAAATAATGTGCGCAAAGCGGGGCATAATTTGGTCACGCGCAATCAAGTGCACGTAACTATTACGGGCTTTTCGGTGCGCGTAAATTTTAGTTTACGCGCAACTAAGTCCGCGTAAATTTTACGGGCAAGAGATCGCCCGTAACTTTTTGACTACGCACACTTCATCGCGCGTAAATAAAAAGTTATGCGCGGTTAATCGCCCGTAACTTAGAAGTTACGCGCACCCAAGTGCCCGTAATGCAAACGTTACGCGCGACTGGGTGCCCGTAATTATTTGTGTTACGGGTGATTAAGTGCCCGTAATAAAAATTACGCGCAAATTGGTGCGAGTGATACGTAAGGTATGCCATATAGCTCGGTTAGGTTTACCCTGCTGCATAAAATGTGCCATATACTGGTTACTCGCAAGCAGTTTCTGAAACAGGTTATCAATAGAGAACAAACCATGGTGCCCAGGCCATTTAATCTTATAGGGCTCAATAATATCTGCACACGCACACGTCTCGGTGGATCGAAACCTCTCTGGGTATCCCCTTAGGATGACAGCCAGCCACCATCTCCTCGCAGTGGTGGGTTTACCCTCCGCTGACATGAAGATCCGTCAACATGTATGTATATATTTAATAAGTTATACTCACCTAGCCCTTTTAATTTTGGGAAATATATTCGGAATACAGTATATAAATCAATTATAAATGTGCATGTAGCAAATTTATAAACATATATCGTATGATAATTTCGAATTTGATATTGAACAAATTTTCTGGAATATTGCGTTTTACAGAGGAAAATAAACGTATACCGTTTAACATCAAACATGGCCAAAAATGACAGAGGAACTAGAGTAGCGAAAAATTCGATGCGTTTAATGCATATATATGCACCATTTTATTAAATTTGCAAGTTTAGAAACATTGACCTTGATTCTTAGATTAGCAAATTTCTAGGTGCGAATAGCCTCATGTTTTCGCTATCATTCTTAGATGCCTTTGAACGAGCTTGCTTGGATTTACAATAATGGAAAATGCAAACCTGAGATTATAAATCCATATTCATGTTAGTCAACCAGTCAGGTCATGTGTTCCATAAAAGCAAAAAGATTATAGCTATATATAAAAAGTTAAAAAAGAGTAAAATGAAAAGTTTTACTTAATTTCAAAAATTCGAATTTACCATAAAAATTCGAAAACAAACATCCAATTAATGGGTTGACTAATGCAGAATAACACTACCACACTATCATAATAATTGATTACGTCAAGGTTGTATTAAAAAGGCTCTAAGATCGGAAAAAACTGTACTGAAACGAGGATCGTCTGCCGTTTGTTTTAAAAGTGTAGCCTGACCGGCCGGCTATAAATCTTGCAATCAATGGACATCTATGTTTTGCAAAACTTATGTCTAAGTAAACGTGTGATCTCCTGCAGTTTTTTTGTTGTTGCTGATGATGTTTCAGCTATTGTGCAGTTAGTTTTTGTTGATTTTGTGCGAGCTCAATATAATGAAAAAACCTCTTGGTGTTAGTAGTAATGACTGCATCGTTTGAGTTAAAATAAGTTCTGCTATACTAAATTACAAAGGAACATCGCGACCAGGTGTAAAATTCAGGACAGCTTTTTAATGGAGTGGTCAACCTTATGATCCAAACAGCAGCAGTGTCTGCAAATTATGTTACGACTCATGGTTTAATGATTGAATGGTGAGTTCGCCCTCATGGGCTGAATGCAGGAAGTTTGCGAGTGTTACAAGTGCAGCATAAAACAATAAATAATGTATGTAATTGCGAATGCCACGTGTTGATGTTTTGTCTCTTGTTTATGTGGTTTTCACATGTGTTGGTTGTTTCCATGATTGTTCTTTACTGTGAAACAATGAAATTTCGTGCCTTGGCTGTTCTGTTCGCGTACGTTGCTGGTGGCGCTGGTAGGCTTAAAGAAATAATAATGTTATTTAATATTGTACCACGTTGTGGAAGCTTCGAGAGAAATTAATGCATCGTTGTTGCTTGAGTTGAATTATTCTGTTGTGCCAGAAAATTGCCTTCATTATGATTTAAATTTGTACAGGTTCTAGAAAACTGTTTATATTATATTATACCCTGGTGTATTCGCGAGATTTCTGACTTGAATTGTTGATCATTTTTCTCAATTTATTGATGTATAATACAGTGAATTATACTGTGTAGCTATTGCCGATGCTTTATTCAAGGGATTTATGACACTGATTATTTTTGTGTAGTTAATTGTTGCAAAATCATCTTAAAACCACATACCATCCAGGCAGCACTTTAAAATTTTGTTAGGTAGGTGGTTTTCCTAGAATTCGTAGCTCTGGGGAAATCTAGATCTGGGGAAGGCTCTCGGGTATATAAGCCAGTTGCACAGCTCAGTAGGGGAGTTCTCTCCGAAGCAGCTGCCTCTGGTAAGTAGCTCTATTATTATTTATGTTGAAATTTTTTCTAAGTGCTGAGTATAAGCACTGTAACACAGTAGCAATTGGGAAACTAGTGGTGCAGTTTCAGTAACTGTGGTACCCTATTAGCTAAGACGTTTGGTCGTCTTCTGGTGGCTTAAGAGTTAAGTGTATAGCAGGGAAGGACGATAATTCCCTTCCTCTCGGTACTTTTAGCTTGTATTGGTTGGAGATTTATCTGCCCATTATCAGACCTCACGGTCACACTCACCGTTTTCAACAATTGTTCTCTTGGGTACCCTGTTACATAATATACTTAAGGATAGCTTGGGGAACACATACTGCATAGTCGTAACTTTGTATACCTATAGGCGAGTTAATCTCCGAAGAAACGGCAGCTGGTAAGTAGCTCTTCAAGTGTTTAGCACTAGCATTTAAAGTTATTGTGTAAGGGAGGACGATTATTCCCTTCCTATATTATAGGGTAAAGTTTTGTTGGGAGGACGCTTATCCCCTTCCTTGATTTGTGAGAATTTTAACTGTGGTTGCCCTATAGTACTATTAGACCTCACGGTCGCTCTCACCGTTTCAACTGTTGTTTATTTTTGACCATAGTAATAACCTTGGGGCATAATAAGAGAGTTTTTAGTGAGGGTGCGTCCTAGCTTTCTGTGTTTAAGATTGAATTAGTTAACTTAGCCGTGACTGATTTCGCTCGGAGAGTCCTGTGTCTTCGATATTTCTTGGAAGTTTATACTAAGCTTGTGTGGTGAGCTGAGTCCTAGGTCCTGAGTGCTACATTATACATAATACGGGTTCTTGTTGAAACTTATTAGGACTAGCTTCGCTACAGTACGATGAAACTACAGAACTATAAGTCGAAGATAAAACCAACACCAGAAAACCAGTCATATTAGAAACACAATAAAGCTATTAAATCTAATTTGATATTACCCAAGTCTTTAGGGCCTCTGTCCCACGTGCTGTGCTGATTTTAGTGTGATAATATCATTCATTGATAGCAAAGGGGCATCTATAAGAGACGAGCGAAGTGTGATACAAATCGGTGTCCCCCGTAGCTGAAAAGAGGACAGAAGAGAGTTTGGAATTAGTGGCTGCATTTTGCTAGAGTAAGACCCAACAGAAACAATTGTCTGTACTTTTTAGACTGGGTGGCCACAACCCTTGAAAACCCTTGAAAGCCCTTGAACCGTTATTTTCGCCCTTGAAAATCCTTAAAATGTCTAAAATACAATTGAATTTTGTCATAAGAATTTTGTGCCCACCCTGTACAGAACGGTTTATTTCACACAGAAAGTTAAAACTTTAAAGTCCAACCAATACCTTAAATTTAGGTTTAATGAAAAAAGCACGAAATTGCAGAAGCGTCCGATAATTCTATCCAACTGGCGGCAGAACGTGATGTTTAATCGAATGTTTACCGAAGGCATAGGCTCCGGACGCGAAGATGGCCGAGGCAAGATACCAAACGTCATACTGCACTCCCAAGCACTGCATAATTGCCCATAAATAGGCTTACGCCCACTTAAATGCGCAAAACTTTAGAAAGTTAGGGGCATTTAAGTGCGCGTAAAAAAAGTTACGCGCCGCTTCTCGCGCGTAACAAGAAAGTTACGGACAGATGCGTGCGCGTAAATTGAAAGTTACGCGCGGTTAACTGCGCGTAGTAAAAATTTTACGCGCATTTGTGTGCGCGTAACTTTGTTATTACGCGCACAAATATGCGCGTAACAATTGTTACGGGCACCACATAGCGCGTAAACAAAATTTACGCGCAACTAGATGCGCGTAACTGTCACGCGCATTAAAGCGCGCGTAAAAATTTTGCCCCGCTTTGCGCACATTATTTTGTGAAACGCGCATAAGTTCGTGGAGTGCCATAACCTAATGATTACGCGTTAGAAATCAATTTGGTCAACGTAACCGACGCTTGCATAGTTGCACTTTTGGTGAATCATTAACAACTTAGTCGATTAATCATACCGTTGCGAATTGTCAATGCACGTCATTATAATGGCGAATAAATAGTCATAACCGATCGACTGTTGGTGGTGTCTCTGAAAGTGGGCGTAATAACATCACAGGGCTGTTATCGCAATAGAGGTAACGCAACTCCTGTGTGTTATAGTGGTCACTGGGGGTCTAAGCGTCGCGTCAGCACCAAATTACACTGCAGTAAAAAAGAACAAGTTCAGACACAGGGACAATTGGTAGCCTACCAAAACCCCGACAGTAGCCATTATAGCATGAAAACAAGTCTGTATTTATAACACTAAAGACCAGTGCAATCCGCCACGCGAAAATCCATGCTGAAACTGAAAAGGAAAACGAACACATCAAGCTAACTAATAAATAAAACGAATCAAAAATATGCAAATTAGGTATGTTAAATAAAATTTTATAAAACTAAAATTTTAGGATTCATTTTTGGGCGGGGACCCATATAATAGATGATTTAGTAAAATTAAATTTTTGCACCAAACTTTGTAAAATTTGGGATTTCGGAACCCGGTAGCTTACTAGACCCGAGACACCGAAGACGTACACACCATAATTATTTCTTTCCTTCTTCTTCTTTTGGATAGCTAGGAAATTTCTCGCCAACTTTCATTTCCTTTCTTCCTAATTTCATCATACTGTCTTATCCTCCCTTCTCCACCATTTTTCCAACACCTTCCAAATTAATTCCGCTTTTCCCAAAACTATTCCTCCTCACTTCTCTCTTTTCTTCCCCTATGCTCTTTCCGTTGCCACCTCCTTATTATACCACCCTTCCTTATTTTCACATTTTCTAAAAACTTCCATTTTTCTTACATACACTACCCAATCCAACGCCCCTCCAAAATTTTTTACGAAATGCCCCCTTTCCTAAACAACTTACTTTCTCTTACCCTTTCCCTGTCCCCAAAACCCTCACCAACTTCTTCTTATGTTCTTTAATTTCATTTATCCCTTTCCCATTTTCTTAAAACACCCCATTAATTTACCTTCTATCTCAAACCATCCCAAATTTCCATTTTCTTCCTCACCCCATGAGAAATTTTCCCGTTTCAGCCACTCACTTCACTTTTCCCTTTCAGAAAACACTCCATTGCTCTCACCTTACTCCTAGCGCTTTCTCTCTTCTTCTGCTGGGTGGCTATCGAGCTCTCATGTTCGCGACATATACCACCTTCGGATCAGTTATGCTACCACCCCATTTGTATTTCAGTTACTAAAGCAGTCATAGTTTTGTTTTATTTCTCTCGTTTTGTTTTTGTATTGTATTTTCTTAAATTTCAATAAGTCGTTTTTCGCCATACCTCCTCCCACTCCCCCGCCCCTCCTCGTTTCCTTAAAACCCCCTTAAAATTTCTGTTGTGAACGTATGCAAACTAGAATGAGCGAAGACAATGTTTATTGTACAGAAGACAGGAGTATATATAGTACAAGATAGTGATATTATTACATCAGATATTGTTGCATCAGAATGCGTGGTGTATTTACATTATGTTCATCCACGTGTCAATGTTACGTCAGTTCCGGAAACCAGTGCGTGGTTTTCTAGCTCACGTGCATGTGCGCTGCTTGCATCAGTTCGGCAAAATCGTTGCAAGGTTGACGGTCACCACAGTATTCCCCCTCTAGACGGTAGTCGATATTCGATCAGGGAACCTCACTTTGCGGCCAGCTCGTGTAACCCGGCAGTCGACCGACGTTGTCGAAGGCGTTGACTTCGTCGAGGTATCCAGCGAATCGTTTTCCATGAAGGCTGGCTTGAGACGGTCGATCGAAACCACCTCCGCCTTGCCGTTCTTGTCGATTGTATAGCACTTGGCGTCGCCTTTGATGACATGGAATGGGCCTTCGTATGGTGGTTGTAGTGGCTTTCGAATTGCATCGTGACGTAGGAAGACGTATGTCGATTGCGTAAGCGTTGCGGGAACGTATGACGGTCGTTGAACTGATCGCGTTGTAGTTGGTTGTAGCTGGTGCATGGTTTGTCGTAATTGATTAACGAAAGTTGAGGGATCGGGAAGCTGCTGGGATGACGTCGAAATCATTTCACCCGGGAGCCGAAGTACAGATCCATAAACCATTTCTGCGGCAGTTGCATTGATGTCCACTTTGATAGTTGATCGAATACCGAGGAGCACCAACGGTAGAACTTCCACCCAACGTTGAGCGTTGTCGTGAGCTTTGATTGCAGCTTTGAGTTGTCGATGAAATCGCTCGATCATGCCGTTAGCAATTGGATGGTAGGCCGTTGTTCGGAAATGACTAACCCCCAACAGTCGAGTGAGTTGACGAAATAGGGATGATTTGAATTGACGACCACGATCGGTCGTGATGTAAGTTGGGACACCGAAACGTGAAATCCAACCCGAAATCAGTGCTCGTGCGACTGTTTCAGCAGTAATGTTAGCGATTGGGATAGCTTCGGGCCAACGAGTGTAACGATCGATGATAGTCAGTAGATATCTTTGTCCATCTGAAGGAGGCAGATATCAGTGTAGATATGTTTGTCCATCTGAAGGGACCAACGATATCAGTGTTGATGTGGTCGAAACGATGATCGGGCGGAGCTAACTTGCCGAGTGGAGCGTTGGTATGTCGACCAACTTTTGTATGTTGACACTCGAGGCAGCTTTTTACCCATCGTCGAACATCTTGATTGATGCTTGGCCATACGAATCGCTGTGTAAGGAGTCGTTGAGTTGCTCGGATTACTGGGTGCGAAAGACCATGAAGACTGTCGAAAGCTGCGCGACGAAATGCGGTCGGCAACCAAGGACGTGGAACACCACTGGATAAATCGCAAACGATCGGACGCATGCTCATGGGTACGATGACCGACTTCAGTTGAAGTGAGGAATCGGTTGACTGTTGTTGACAAGCAAGCTCGCTGGCTTGAGCGTCAGCTAGAAGATTGTAGTCGATACCACACGTTGTCGCGTTGATGCGGGAGAGGGCGTCGGCAGCTTGACTGCTGTTACCAGCGGTGCGCCGGATGTCGGTTGTAAACTCAGTAATGAATGAAATATGTCTCAATTCACGCGGCGAGTGTCGCTCAGAACGAGTCTGAAGAGCGAATGCGAGCGGCTTATGATCGGTGAGAATGAAGAATTGTCGTCCTTCTACCATATGACGAAAATGACGTATCGCCAGGTAGATTGCTAGCAGCTCTCGTCCAAACGTGCTGTATCGTGTTTCAGCCGATGTCAACTTTTTGGAGAAGAATGATAATGGCTCGAAAGTGTCCTTGCGCTCTTGTTGGAGCACCGCTCCGACTGCAATATTTGACGCATCAACGATGACGCTGATTGGCGCATCTGGATGTGGGTGCGTAAGCATCGTGGCGTTGGCCAATGCTTGCTTACATTGTTCGAATGCAGCGGAGGAAGCGTCAGACCAGTCGATCACTTTGGCTGGCTTCGAGCTTCCGGTGAGACTTGTCAGTGGAGCTGTAATATCAGCACAGTGAGGAATGAAACGATGGTAGAAATTCAGCATCCCAAGAAATTCTTGAAGCTTCTTGGTCGTCGTTGGTTGAGGAAAGTCGCGGATTGATTGAACTTTAGACTCCAGCGGTCGAATGCCGGTGCCGTCAACTAAATGTCCAAGAAACTTGAGGGATGCGACGCCGAATTCGCATTTCTGAGGATTGATGGTGATACCATACTCATCAAGGCGTCGGAACAGTTGTTTGAGATGGTCTTGATGTCGATCGTGACCATTGCTTGCAACCAGGATGTCGTCGAGATAGGCGTAGCAGAAATTCAAGCCGCGGATGACTCGATCGATGAAGCGTTGGAAGGTCTGAGCAGCGTTGCGAAGACCAAACGGCATTCGGACATACTCGAAGAGACCAAACGGTGTGACGATAGCCGTTTTCGGAATGTCCTCGTCAGCTACCGGAATTTGATGCTATGCTCGCACCAAATCGACTTTTGAAAACACCGTTTTGTCGGCCAAAGAGACGGTGAAGTCTTGGATATGCGGAATCGGATAGCGATCCGGAATCGTTGCATTGTTAAGACTTCCGTAGTCGCCACACGGTCGCCAGTTGCCATTTTTCTTTGGGACCATGTGCAACGGCGATGAATAACAGCTTGACGATGGTCGGATGATGCCAGTTCCATCATGTGATCGAACTTGTCCTTGGTGATTTTGAGTTTCTTCGGTGCCAAACGTCTCGGGCGGCTGTGGACGGGCGGACCTTTCGTCTCGATGTGATGTCGAACAGTATGACGAACCTTCTGGACCAACCCGGTGGCACTCGTGATGTTTGGAAACCTTTTCAGGATCTCGGAGTTATGAGATGCACCGTGGGGATCGTATACAGCAAGTTGCATTGAATGAACGTACGCGTCGATGCCTGGAATTGACAACCGCGTCACTGCGTCGTGAAGTTGGTGTCTCTTGACATCAGGGGCGAGGTCGAAATGTGAAAGAAAATCGACGCCGATGATTGAATGAGATACGTCGGCGATGACGAACACCCACCGAAGTACTCGCTTGATGCCCACATCCAGTGTAAGGGATCGTTGTCCGTAGGTGTTGATTGTGCTTTTGTTCGCAGCTTGCAACTGTGGAGTAAACGATCGTCGACGTCGATCAATCGCGGATGCTTTGAGGACGCTGACTTGGGCGCTGGTATCGATGAGGAATCGATGCCCACAGTTACGGTCCACGACGAAGAACGGACGATTGAGGATGGCGGGAACACTTGTCGTGGCTAGTGTCCCGCGTGTGCGTTTCCCGACATCGTACAAGGGGATCGACAATTCGTGGCAGCAGATCCGAATTTGGCGTGGTACCAGCAAACGTCGGATTGTTGCATTCGAGCACGATTGTCGCGTGATTGCCCTTTGTTAGCGGATCGGGACCGAGAACCGCGTCGTTGCTCGTTGTTATTTCGTCGGCCACGGTTGTCGACGGTCAGCGTTGCAACCAGTTGTCGTAACTCACGGAGTTCGTTGCGCAATGACTGCAGCTCGGTTGAACCGGTTGAATCGTTTGACACGGTTGATATCAGTGGCGTGGCTACCTCGATTACCTTGTCGGCCAATGACGCCGCAGCTTCGAGGGTTGGGCTGTCGGCCGCTGTCACCACCATTTGAACATGAGTCGGTAGTCGTTGCATGAACAATTGACGAAGGATCGATTCGTTCAGCGATGATTGTTGGGACCCGAGCAGTTGTCGCATATGACGGAACAGCTGGCCCGGCTTTCGATCTCCGAGTTCTTCTGCGGTGAGGAGCTGTTGTAGTCGTCGTTGTTCGGATGCGGACAGTCGTCGAACCAATTTCTCACGAAGGACGTCGTACGGATTGTCCTTGGACGGATTGAAAAGCAAATCGCGGACTTCCGTTGCAGGCTGAGGCTGGAGAGAACCGACAACGTAGTAGAATTTCGTTTGCTGCGTTGTGATCGATCGAGTGGCGAATTGAGCCTCGACTTGAGCGAACCACAGCTCGGGGTCGGCTGGCCAGAATGGAGGCAATTTCATTGCAGCGGCGGCAATGGTGCCTCAGTCGTCGGCTCGGTTCGTTTCAGATTGACTCGAACCGGGGTCTGAATCGGGCTGCATAACGGTGACGTTGCGGGGCCGTTGAAATCGAAGTCGAACAACGTGACCGAACGCGTTGAAAAGTTGACCGGGAACCCACGGGTTAAAAACGAAAAGAGACCGCTTGATTAACGATTGACGTTGTTATAGTTTCGTCACTCTTGTAAACCGCCGTAGACCAAAAAGCATGAAACACGCAAATTAAAAATAAAATAGGCCGATGGCAGGTTCGAACTCATACCTAACAGCAAACCAGAGTCGGAAAGCAAGAAGCGAAACCACTAAGCCAAGCAGGCGATGAAATAAAACAAAACTTGCAGCGTGTAGTAGAGTCGAAGTTCACCAATTGTGAACGTACACAAACTAGAATGAGCGAAGACAATGTTTATTGTACAGAAGACAGGAGTATATATAGTACAAGATAGTGATATTATTACATCAGATATTGTTGCATCAGAATGCGTGGTGTATTTACATTATGTTCATCCACGTGTCAATGTTACGTCAGTTCCGGAAACCAGTGCGTGGTTTTCTAGCTCACGTGCACGTGCGCCGCTTGCATCAGTTCGGCAAAATCATTGCACGGTTGACGGTCGCCACATTTCCATTTCAAAAATGATTAGACCAATAAAATTAAATAAAATGTAAAATCAACAGCAATTCCCTTAAAATTTAATCTCAGTTGCAGCGTGCTACGTTACAGTTCGGCCGTGTACACCTCGAGCAGTCGTAATGCAGTGTCACGTTTGCATTTTCATTCACGTAGCTTAATGACAATATTTTCGAAATTGTATACGGGTTCTCAATCAGTCGAGATTTATCTACAACGCGTTTGAATAGCGGCTGAAAGAATAGTCTGCGAAAATACAGTGCACGGCGGTCCTAGGCAACCGAATGTTGCGGCGTAGGATATTTTGAAACCAGCTTCTAAGCTAACTGTGGTGAGAATCTACGTCGGCAAGAGCACTTTGCCGGATACAACACGTAGTCAAATGTTGGCAGGGCCCTAGTTTTTGAATAAATGCTGGCAACCGATTGACGACAAACCTTACCCTCGACCTTTGTCTGGACAACTTCACGCGTCATAGGCCACAATATGACAAACGTCGGGCAATTTTTTTGTTTTGCGTTATGATCTGCATTGGGGTATACTCGTTTACGACGGTGTAGTTAGTCGGTCTGTTTTATCTTACAAATATAACAAGCGTTAAGAACCTCAACAAAATAGAGTCAAATCTAATTCTGCGGCATTACACGCAGTGTGCTATAAAACTATTTGCACCAGTCCCCCTCCCGATCTTATTTCAAAACGAATCAATCCGACGCATATCGGTTGAGCGGCGTGCGTAAATGGAGTTTAATTAAGAACAAAATATCCTTATTGTTATAGTGTCGGAATAGCTGGCAGGCTACTGAAACTATCTTTTCTTTTATTTTGTTTCTGTATTTTGATATTGTGTGGGAGCATTGGCAGGGAAGGGGATAAGTATCTAGCCAAAATTTGTACGACCAATTTCGGTGGGGGCGATTTATATGAATTTTGGCGATCTCCTAGCTGACCAGTTTTGTTGTACCGAATGAATTGGCTAGCTATTGTAGCTGTCAATCAACTCAACTATAATCTGAGCCTTGGGGTTGGGGCGTTCTGCACTTATCTACGGGGCACGGGACGTGCAAAAACCTGCCCAATTTATCACAAAGTTCATGTTTCACTAATATTTGTTAGCAGTTGTCTCGCGAACTTTAAGTTCGCTGAGTAGCCCTAAACTTTACTACCACTCCGTTCTCCACTCCATGCTAACCCCATCCTAACCCCTTTTTTGCGTCCTGCGAATTTTCGTCCTGAGCCCCAAATCTTTATATGTCTCATTCACTTTTTCCCTCCGCGTTTCTTTTCTTTTCTTTGTTGTCACTATATCGCGTTGTTGTGCTGTGTTGTTACGCTGCACGATGCGTTGCCACTCCCACGCGCTTTACAATAAGGCTCGTAATTTTGGTATTTCACGAGCGTTGGCGCTGTCTAGGCGAGCACGAGGGCATCAGTCACCGTGCCAATGACTGACAGTAACTATGCAGAGAGACAGTGCGAAAGAATCTAACCTGGAACTGAATCTAAATCTGAAATATACTTAAGTGGATGCTGACTAGTAGGCTAAAGGGCGGTCCTAATAAAACAAAAATCACCCAAAACTCAGTGATCAAGTCGCTATGAAGAAGAAACAGGGTTTTGTTCCAGCTCGATCTGAGGCTAACGTTTTCCTGAAGTCTGGTCTAATTTCAAACGGGGGTGGTGGGCGGCGCCAGCTGGGTAATGATGATTAATACGTAGGCGTATCATCGGTACCGTAAAGAAGTGAACTCTCATGCTCAAATCACGGTCCATGAGTCGACATTGGCTAGAGCGTAAGTAAACCTGATACTGTTTTCCAAAACATATAACAGCGAACAAAAATTAGCCAAAGCTTTTGCTGGTCGGCGGTGTAGCAAACACTCGACTAAATTTTGTGACGCTTATACTTATTTTACTGACAACACCTAAACACAAAGCGAAGTAAGATTCGAAGCGCCTATGAAATCTGCCTTGGATATTTCACAAATTCAGAGAACCGAGTTCGTAGAGATTTTGTTCTACCTCGTTATACGCAAATTGAAGCAGAATTTTAGTAGTTTTAGCCAAAGTTATCCTCGGAGCTTGAACATGGACCGTTCAATAAATTTAGCCTGGGTTATTCTGTGAAATTTAGGTGCGCAGTCGGCAAAAGACAGGACAACCGCAAACAATTTTAGCACATTCCGGGTTCGCCAGTCTCTGGTAAAAACACATTTCCACTTTGCCGGTATCCTCAATTTGTTTAGCTTTTGTTCCGAGTATTCTCTTGGTCCTGCTTCAAAGGCGTGAGTTGTACCTTATTTGCTTAAGCTTACGGTCATAGGAAAGATTATGAGGGTCGCCAAGTTATTCCAGTCAACCGTCAGTCTTTACCTATTTCGTTTAAGTAATATTGTGATATAATATTTCGAAGCGAAGGGTCGAGCGCGGCCATTGTGTTTGACGCTGTGGAGGTAACGCCAAATTGCTAAATTTTTAGAGCCAACGGCTTGAAGTTCCGACTAAAAGAACTTTCTTAATTCAGTTATGCCAAAATATAATTGAATCACTGAGAAATGATTCTTTCGATTTGTCGCTTATTACTTTGCCAAGAAGCCGTCCAATGATGCAGGTGGACCATGGGAATACTTGGAACTTCGGATATCTATGCACGTACTAATCGCACCACATCCTTACGTATGTTCGTTTACTAATTAAAGCTATGCCACTTTCTTTGTATAACATTATAATCTGGATACTGCATTAGCCAAAGTTTGATGGGAGACAGAGCTGTGGGTTTTATCGATCGGCCTGCACTTTTCATAGTAGAAGCTCACAAATGATCCATTAGTTATGACTAAGCCTATATAGTGCCAGTGGACTTATTTCCACAGATCTCTGAAGTACGACCTCTCAGGTGTAATAACGCATAACCTATAAATACGTATACCAGTAGATCTGTACACATTCATACATATATTAATATCATATATAGTTAAGAAAGCCAGACAAAAACATAAAAACCAGAAAATAAGGCGAAGCAATTGTGTACCTTTCCACAATCGACATCTCTTAGATTCGAGTAATGTCAGTCCTAGAATTTAGTTCTTCTTCTCTCTTCGCAAATTTCGCTAACTCAAGATGAAAACAACAGCTTCTATTTAACCCGAAAACTTAGTGCTGCCCGTGGGGGCACACGTCCTCCGTCCTACCTCTCAAACAACTTGTTACTTAAATTTTATCATTTTTTAACATTTGGATGAGCTTTTTGTTATTTTTTAAACACGCGCTACAAAATCTTACATCTTTTACTTTTAATTTTATCATTTTTATTAAAATTTGGTTGGGTTTTTGTTATTCTATAAACAACACGCGTTACAAAATTTTACAACTTTCTCCTTAAGCTTTATCATGTTTGTTAACGTTTGGATGGATTGTTTGCTACTTTATGTACACTTGGTACAACATCCTACAACTTTTTGCTTACATTTTATCATTTTATTAACATTTGGATGGATTTTTTGTTTTAAATATGTACACTTGGTACAGAATCTTACAACTGATTCCTTAAATTTTACCTTTTTTGTTAACATTTAGATGAGTTTTTGTTATTCTATAAACACGTGCTACAAAATCGTACAACTTTTCCTTTAAATTTTATCATTTTTATTAAAATTTGGCTGGGTTTTTTGTTATTTTCTAAACACCGGTACAAAATTTTACAACGTTCTCCGTGAATTTTATTATGTTTTTTAACATTTGGATGGATTGTTTGTTACTATATGGACACTAGATACAACATCGTCCAACTTGTTGCTTAAATTTTATCATTTTTGTTAACATTTGGAGTGGTTTTTTTATTCTATAAACGCGCCGCACAAAATCTTACAACTTATTCATAAATTTTATCATGTTTATTAAAATTTGGTTTGGTTTTTATTATAATCTATAAAGACGCGCTGCAAAACTCTACAACTTTTTCCTTAAATTTTATCATTTTTGTTAACATTTGGATGAATTTTTTGTTATTTTATAGATATTTAGTAGAAAATCGTGCAATTTTTTGCTTAAATTTTATCATGCTTGTTAACGTTTGGATGAGTTTTTGTTATTATACATACACTTGGTACAAAATCTTACAACTTATTCTTTAAATTTTATCATTTTTGTTAACGTTTGGATGAATTTTTTGTTAGTTTATAGACATTTGGTACAAAATAGTGCAATCTGTTGTTTAAATTTTATTATTTTTATTAACATTTGGATTGGGTTTTTATTCTATAAACACGCGCTACAAAATCTTACTACTTTTCCTTAAGTTTTATCATTTTTGTTAACAATTTGAGAAATTTTTACTTAGTTCATATACATTTGGTGCAACACCCTACAACTTTCTGGTTAAATTTTAACATTTTTGTTTACATTTGGAATGGTTTTATTGTTTTCCGGCACACTGTGGATATAACATTCCTGTGTGTCCTCATGATTATCTATATATTTGATTTACATAGGATTTTATGTCCGTACGAGTCCACAACTGTTTGAACTTTCTTTATAAAATAAACTATACATTCATTTATGTTGTAATTATGCTTAAATTATATAGACCAAATACATATATGTAAATAAGTGTTACAAGTTATAAATAATATAAAAAGTGGTTTTGACTACTGGCTGGTTTGTGATCCTGGCGCACGTCTCTTTAATTTTTTAAAATATTTTTAGACTGAGTTCGTGAATAGTGAGAACAACAGCGAACAAAATAATGGGTGCGTAATGGTCATATGCTGCATAATATACATTTGTGCAATGTTTACAATATGTTACAAACTGTGTATATGTGCATGTATGTAGTTGTTGCGCATGTGCTTATGTATATATGTATATATGTTAATTGAATAAACTGATTCTCCTCGCTAGCATATAATTGCTAAAAGCATACAACATTCAATGTAAACAATTTACATTTATAACAAAATCGGTTCCGAACAACAGAACGGCACTACGTGCTATGTAACTAGAGACTTGTGTTAATGTAACCTCAAACGGAATCATTTTTGTTGTGAAATACACGATAGCATTTCATAAACGTGTCACATCATTCTGCAATATTATATAACATGTAGTATGATTTTATGAGTACAACTATAATTGCTAAATACATATATGTATCTTCGAAAGTGTACAAATTGTTCATATATCTAGTCTGTGAATTAGTACAACATACAGTCAAGTCATACTGCAACAAAGAAATTTCAATTGCTTGATGATATAATTTAGTAACTGTTTCTAGCTTACAACCGCATTGGCTGTTCATACGTCACTGGAATTTCTGTCAAAGATTGCATATTTGACGTAAAAGTAAAACCGCAAAATGCAATAAGTGCTAGAGACCCCGTATGATAGCCACAATGTTGTATTCATCAGCAACTCAGTTTGTAAAATTATGTGTACGGAAACGATTTTGGCTTTACTTGGAGTATGGCTGTTGTGTATCTTCGTAAGCGATTGGTTTGTAAAATACTCAACGATTTCTGGTCGCATGTTGGCTTAATTGTACCTTTTCGCTCTGGTGTTGGTGCATGCACGCATGGCGATATCGCAGGCAATGATCATTACAAAAATATAGATCTAAACATCTCGAAAAACTGTTATATTGATTGATGTTAAATTCTATGTGATTGGCTGACATGAATGGAGGTTTCAATGAATATAATTTACCTATATGTTTTGTTGATTAATTTTTAATCTTGGAAACTAGGGATGACGCTTGCAAGACTTGTGATCTTCACTCTAAATAAAGCAAAATTTGGGGACAAATTTTTTCGTGACACAAATAACAATGTGACATAGCAAACCCATGTTAGCTTATCTAAATAGTTGTGCATCTCTCCATCTATTTATACGCTCGCACAAATCTATTGTGAGAATATTTGCGTTTGCATCATCTTTTGTTGTGTTTGTTTTACGCAAATATGTTTGTATTGCCATACGTATAGGACATGATGATAATGTAGCGTAGCGTATAATAGTACGCTCTATGGAGTTCAGAAAATGTACCTCAGGTTTTTGCCGAATATATGTTTATTATAAAAAACTTGCATGCACCTATCATGTATGTGTTATGTTTTGTACGATTTCTGCAGAAAATTCATAAAGTGTGATTGTTTTGATGTGTATATCTCTCAGCGTAAAGTTTGTAAAATATAACCTGCATAAATCACACAGATCATGGGCAGGGAGTGAGGGGTGACAAGTAATTTTAACGCCAAAATTCATAGGTCACGCCAGAGATAATCCATACCAAATTTGATGAAATTCGGTCCATATGTTAAGGAGTTGCGGTGGACATCCCATCGATTAATTTTACAATCATTTTAAAACAATTGGTTTCATAAATTCTTTTAAAAATTAGATTCTGAGAGTTTAAAAGAATTTTTTGTGGTTAGGTCTTAATTGCGGATATATGTCAGATTTGAGTACAGCCCATGGGTGCCTTAAACATTACGGCTACAATAGCGGAAAATGTATATGTGTTTACGTGGAGTTTTCTTGAAATTCTAAAAATTTATTCAGAGATTCTGATAATTTAACGAAAACAAATTCTCTAGCGCTAAAATTAAAATTTAAGTTAGGAAGCGAAATTTATAATTCTAAGAATCCGTAACCTGGTTTGCAGAATTATATTAAAATACAAGAGGATTTGGAGGTTTGAGAACCAGGTTTATTCGAGTTCCTGGAATTAGAGGTTGAAAAGTTTATTTAAATGGTTGAACAATATCTTGTCTTCAGTCGGCCTCAGAAGCTGCGTAGTTAAGGTGGGTGCGGTTCAGCCGTTTATGTGTTTTATGTGTGTCATTTGTATATTTTATGTGTCAATTGTTTATTTGTATATTACTGATGCGACACGAACTGTGCGCAATTTAAGTGGCGACAACTTAATGCTTTATTACTCAGCACTTTGAAAATAAATTTTCTATAGCCTCGTGTGTGTTTGTAGTTTGTGAATAAGCTATTGTAGTTGGTAG
>JASANE010029482.1:0-34059 GCA_030248225.1 Trileptium ribeirensis | reverse complement strand
TATGTTCTTCGACGTTGCGTATTGCTGGCTTAGGCCACACGCTTCAGAGCTAAGTTACAACTTAGTTGAGAACTGTGGTGGAAGACAAAGATCCACAGCAGCTTCTTTTTCGGACACTTTTGGAAACATCTAAATGGTCAGATAATCGTTAAATTTTGGAACAAGATATCGCTAAATTGGGAAAAAATATGCACTCGAACTAAGCGAAGGTGCGACACGTAAAGGATTCGTAAACTTCGTTTTAAACTCTTTCAAATCACTTATCATTACCTTTTTAACATAAACTTACCGGCCGGTGGTCAGAACTTCGGCTCCGCTTGAGTCGCATTCAAAACTAAATTCGCAAATATTATCCTTCGAACGTTAATGCCGTCGAAACACATGACAAATCAGAAATATCATCGGTATTTATGGTCTAAAATTGAGCGTGTAATAAGCGCTAGTAAACATGCGTTCACTGGATTTTCATACAAGGCATTTTGCAATAAACACTCGATGCACATATAATTTTAATTATAATAATAATTTTAATATAAATTTATAATAATTAGTTTTAATTTTGCTTTTTACAATAATTAAACCATTTAAATGCAATAATTGAATATAATCACCAACAATTAATCACTCTAAGGCTCTACAACTGCTACAGGTATTTCGATTGCTCAATTTTTAGCTCTATGACAGATAGTTTTATATTCTAAAATAGACCAAGGCTTGTGAAATTTGTGTTAGGACATTATTTTGAAAAAGGTTTATAGAGGAACAAAATAACTGGGTCATCGAACTATTTCAAGTTTAAATAATATTGTTTATATAATATTTTACAGATAATATTTAAGGCTCAGTCAGTTTCGAATATCTATATACAAGCAATTTCTTCCTATAAATTCTTATTTACAAACATATATATATATATTGATTTATAAGAAACGTAAAAATATATGTATCAGTGACTGCTGCTGCTTGATCGGCTAAAAAATTTAGATATTATATTTTAACTAATTCTATAAATTTGTCCCAAAAATTCCTAAAAATGCAAACTAAGTCTGAAAACAAAAAGTTTCGTTTCGCCCAGATGACTGTTTTACTCAAACCATGACGGCGCATTGTTGATATCAAAAAAGCATTCAGCACCAACCACGCGCCGGACATATTGTCTTAAATTTAAGATATCATTTGAATCGGCACATCAATACCTTCGCTTTGTCTTCATTACCTATTGCTTTGACAATACATTTCGTTCAAATGAGACCGTTTTAGTTAAGGATTAACCATTTATTGACGGTAATCGACTGCAATAATCATTGTCGTCGCAAGGCGTCACACGAACAGTCCATTAAACACAGGAAAGTCTTATGATATTGGTTAAGATAAATGAACCTCATTTTAGTTTTTTTGTCACTGTACCGCTTCAAAATCGCTTGGTTACTCTTTGATTTTCGATTTTAAGCCGCACTTTTGGTGTTTCAATGTACATTATTTGCTATGAATTTTACAATGAGAATATATATTATGTATTATACATGATTGTATTGCATATACATGCGCTCATGTTGCTGAACTGGTGCGGTTCATGTATCCACAAAGTGTTTCGCATCATGGCGAATTCTTGCTTGGATCATTATTACCTTTTGACAAAGTAAAAAGCAGATCCAAATTCTATGATATAAAATTTTATAAATTTGTTGTCACCATTTCTTATAATTCGGGAACGTCTAAACTGTATCAATGTATATTCCACAGACTTTGGATCATCGTAGCATATATTAATTATTCCGTATATACGGAATTAAGCCAAATACATCATTTATTGACTTTTAACGTTGCAATTGCAATGCACGAGCTTGCTATGAATCGAAACGGAATGAGCGAACCGTGTGTCCATCTATGGTTTTTCTAGCGGCAAAAATCGTAAAAATTTCTATTCATAAATCTCATCGGATCGATGTGTGTTCGCAAATTTTTTTGATCATATATTTGGTCTTTTTGCGCTGGTTCATTAGATGCTAAACCCGCCGACTATGTCTTCCCGGTCACAATAGGCCCCAAAGAGTCAAAGGTCACATTTTTGAAATTTGGTATTACGGGTATCTATGCCTCGCGACCTATATCTCAAGATAGAAGCTTCGCAGCGAATAATGCAGACCACACAGTATCCTGTAATCGAGAACCATAACTGTGCTATGCATTTTTATCATAGTTGACGTTTTTGAGCTATGGGCCAAAGTTTAAAAATACCCCCAAAAACGAAAGTTTCAAAATCTTTACACATGAGTGTTTTTGCTTGCTGGGAAAGAATTATAAGATTAGGTTCATTTAACCCGTTAAACATGTTGGTTTCATTGTTTTAACACCTTATTGGTTGTGTTATTATCCTTGCGGGACGGTTTAGGAGCAAAATTTAGTTTTCCAATATATCTGTATATAGCTCAATTAAACGTGTCTATACGTGTTAAGTACGACAAAAGCAAAAATCATATTTCCATGGCATGCATCAAAAAATGCAAGTCTTGGGGGTTCTACTACGTAAAAATCGCTCTTCAAATTATAATTTATCTTAAAAATTGTTATTTATAAATTTCAAATGTTTTCGTCTTTTTAGTCATTGGAAGAAGACATAGTTTTTCGGTTTTATATATGAAGTATAATTGCCGATGGATAATTGATATCATAGGTGCTGAATCGGCTTTAGGGATCTGAATTTAGAGCGAACAAGTGGTCAATAATCGCAGAGTATCCACATCCGTTCTGTTTCCCCTCGCTTTGCAAGTTACTAATATATATAAATGTATGCGACTGTAAACGAGGAACAAATTTGTGTCTTGATATTTTCATAAGATTTACCCTGAACTTTGTTCAAACACAGTTCCTCATATGCCCGCCTTTTACTGTTGACAATTTGTTACTATTTTTGTACTAATTTCTCAGAAATTTTTAAATAACGACCCACGTTCGCAGCAGGAGGACAACTATAGATATATTTGGATATGAGCGACTACTGGAATTAGTCATATAAATATTAAATTATTTTGTGGTATTAACAAGGATCCTGTCAGTAATTATATTTATAATTAGAAAGGTAAATCAAACGAGGTTAGTTTGCCGCGAGATCAATGCAGAATTCTTTATTGTATGAAGCCCAGAGAATTAGAACGTTATTCGAAAAACTTAGCATCGGTGTTCTAAACAACTATGATTTTGTATACAACTAACTGTGTTTCTCCGTTTAAAAATTGTTTTCGATTTGCAAACAATTTTAAGGATGTCTAAGATCAAAACCAAACAAGGAAATAGATTTGTGAGCCATAGCAAACGGTCCGCAGTGAGCCCCGACTTTAGGGCGACCATTTCAGTTACCCACGAATACGCCAGTAATGTGCAATTTTAACCATATGCATCGATACAGCCGATGCTGTTCAGATGTTCTGATTCATAATCGTGCTAACAAGTCCAATTTCACATAAAAAATTTATCAAACGTTCACGCGGTTTGAACATTTCACCCTTGCAATTACGCATATTATCTGTTCTCCGGTTGATTATCTGAGACGTAGAGAATTAATTGCTCGAATCTCTTAGTTCGCGGACAATTATTATATTCATAGTAGAAATTTAGCTTTTTATCGATATTTAAAAAAGCCGACATGATTCAGTTACTTTATTAAGGGTTAAACGACAATTTCACTGATTTCACGCTATAACCACAGCATTACTATAGACCCGCTACAGAAATCACATGAAAATTTGTATTTTTTTACAAATCCATATATATATACATTATTTACTTTAAGTTGAGTGGCCAGGGTACGAATTTTGTCACAATACGCAGCAGTACTAAAGTGCAGTAAGCGATGGAGTTTTGGGACATATTTTGGATAGCGTCGGGCCCTACCGATGTGTTAGTTAAGAACGCAGTGCTATTGAAAAAGAATAATAGGTGCCACTTGGACAAATGATGTAAAATTTTCATTTGAAAAAATTTGAAAAATCTAGCCTGTTTCAAGAGGGGTATTTGTCATATATGCTCATGGCGGGTTGGCGAAGTTACCCTACTGTGGCGCCGACCCCCACGTTCCCTCCAGGTTTCTCTGCCAGGTACTCCAATGGTCCTCCCTCACGACGATCTACGTCTCGCTATCCGGAGAGCAAATAGTAAGCTAGACATATCAATAGCAAATAGTAAGCGGACAAAACCACATCAAGTCAGTATTTTTGTCCGCGTTCAAGACGAACGGCTTATTAGTAATCGTACCAAAAACAATAGTGACTATTTCAAACTGTGTACGATTCCCGACATATTCTTCCGATAAAGTTTTCACGCAATAAACTGCTTAATGCTACATGGTTTAGTAAATTAAAAATTGCCCCTCAATCTGTCCAACACTTAATTTGTGCCGCGGTTTTAAGATACCCACAATATTTGTCCCTGTACAGTTCACGAGCGCAAAGACCGTTGGGGAACGCATCCCTCAGAAATATTGAGGGGTCGGCAATGTAAAGCGTCTCCGCAGAAATATCTCAAATTGATCAATTATATCTCTGGGGATGGACATACAGGTTGACCTCCGAAAATTTACCATGTTGGTCAAGCATGCATATATAAACTTATACTAACCAGCACGCAGATAATCGTACAATGGTTGTACCATGTTAGTTCGTCCGACCCCTGTATGATTTTGTCGATCGCACTGCGCCCTGTCCCTCTGATTTCTTTGACCATACAAAGTCCTGCACTCATCCAGATGTTTTTCCGTTTGTACTGCCACGATCATACCGAGTTTACTGCGGTCGATAGTACTTGACACAAATGGTGTCTTAGATGCATACACTGTGATGCTAAGGTGTCTCAGACACTTTATATTTAAGCATGTAATGGAAAATAGGTGAGGTAAAGTTGAAACAATTTGAACAAGCTATCCGGTACTCGATGTAACAGATACATGCGTGGGTACTTGAACAAAATCTGTACTGTACAAAGCTCATTACAAGGCAAAACAGGACAGTATCTCTCGGGAGGACCTTTACGGCCGCTGATAAGATTTTGACTGCGCTCCGATGACAATACAGCAATACTTATGGCATTCGGATCGTTAGCAGTGTTGCGCATCATCTGGAGGAGAAAACTTTTTTATAAAGGGTATTTTATAACGTAAACGCGGTAATTCATTTCATACAGAGCATTAAAACGATACCCGCTAAAATTCGCTACCCACAAAAATGGACAAATATTTTTATGGAATTTTAAACACCTTGGTGTCACCCGTATCAGCAGTAAAGATTTCGACTGGTATGCAGAACTGAGGTATTTTTCTGTGAACAAAGGTATAATCATCGTGAACGTTTTGTATTTTCGTTTCTAAAATTTTTCTATGATGATTACGCTCTTTTTCTTATCTGCCTAAACTTGCAAATATATTTTGGGTATTCGTTTTCAAAAGTTCATTTATATAAAATTTGGATTAATGTTTGCTAACTAGGTTCCTGATCTGTCATAAGACTGCCAACACATCTATGTCTATGCCAATTAATTGGCGTATTTTGCAATGTTTGTTAAACTCAAAAAAGCACCTTGGATCGAACCAGGATTGTCAGAGCGTAGTGGAGATTGTGCGTTGCAGGGGTAAAATCTTTTCTCGTGGTTCCTCGACAAAAAATTCGAAAATCTGTTCTGACGTCCTGGGCGGCTGAAAAGTATCACTTGTGGGTTTTCAGGCATGAGAAACTCATTTCCGGTGTTGGTTTTTCTCTGCGACCCATGTTTCCATGGCTAGGTGGGTATGACACCCCCCAAGCTTCGGAGTCAGATGTCAAAAACAGGGTTTTTACCCCATTTTAATACATTTCACGGAAGCAAGGTTATTTTTATCTTAACCTTCGAATGTTCTCTGGTTGATTTTATTTCATAGTAAAATGCTAAATGCCGACGCCTCTTTTTTGTTTTTCAATTAAAGCACAGGTTCTGGAATTATGGGGTTTGAGCTATGGTACCGCCTTGGTTTCTCGACCAAAAATTCGAAAATTTGTCCTGTCTTGGGAGGCGGAAAAGCATCACTTTGGGGTTTGAGGGCATGGAAAACTCATAGCCAATGTTGGCTTTGCTCTGCGACCCATGGTTCTATAGTTGCCGTGGTGCGGCGTCCCGGTTCCTCGACCCAATATTCGAAAATTTGTTCTGACATCCTGTGCGGCTGAGTTTCACTTGAGGGTTTTCGAGAATGGGAAACTCATTGCCGGTATTGGTTTTGCTCTGCTACCCATGCTTCTATGGGTAGGTGCGTATAGAGCTCCCATGGTGCAGGGTCAAATGTCAAAACGAGGGTTTTTTGCCCCATTTTAGCACCTTCACAGGAGCAAGGTCATTTTTATCTTAACTTTAGAATGTTTTCTCTTTATGATTTTATTTCAAAGTAAAATGATAAATGCCGATGCCTCTTTTTTGTTTTTCGATTAAGGCATTGGTTATGGAATTATGGGCTTTGAGGTATGGCACACTCATGGTTCCTCGACCCAAACTCGAAAATTTGTTCTGACGTCCTGGGCTGGTGAAAAGTTTCGCGTGGGTGTTTTCGGCAATGAGACTCATTGTCAGTGTTGGTCTACGACGCGTGGTTGTATAGGTATGGCGCCCCCATGGTTCCTCGACCTAAAATTCGTTCTTCCTGGGTGACTGAAAAGTTTCACTTAGCGTTTCTGGCCATGGAAAACGCATGGAGGGTGTTTTAACGTGTGCGGTATCCGCA
This sequence comes from Trileptium ribeirensis, assembly GCA_030248225.1. NCBI lineage: Eukaryota > Metazoa > Nematoda > Enoplea > Enoplida > Thoracostomopsidae > Trileptium > Trileptium ribeirensis. The sequence goes on along the minus strand of JASANE010029482.1, from coordinate 27,320 downwards.
TAAATCCGTACGCTATAGAGAATTGATTGGCAGTGCACGCAAAAGCCACACAATTTCGATAGAGTTACCAGTAATATAGATGAAAATACACTGTGCGATCTGCTGAGCTATCCAGAAACCATTACTCGGTTTCCTAAACAACCACTCAAAGCAAACAAATAACTATGCACGTCCTACATTATACGAATTGTGTCCAACACTTTAACGCTAGCAATAATTTGTGTATCGCGCATTTTACAAACCCTAGCCGGCGTCAGAGATCGAACCACGTGTGTAAGCGGTATTAGCAGGCCAACTATGTGCTACTAAAGCAGAAGGCCCCTAAAGTAAAAGAAAACGAACACGGAACCACACAGCATACATTTAACAATCGGGAGCAGCCCATTAGTGACCGTTAGATGCATTAACTCACTATGAGCAGTCATATTTCGATGAACAGGTACCTGCCTATTGGTGTTCCACCGTACGCAAACTCCCACATTGCTTGCCAGCACTAAGCGCACTTATCAGGTAATTCTTATTCAAGAGCCCAGTACAAGAAATACAAAACGAGCCACACCAAACCAAAATTTCTTGCTACTGCTCATGTCAAAACAAATTAAGGGTAAACAAAATTTACTGCTTAATAAATAAACCGAGTATATAGCAGCAATGCAAGCAACGAGTAAACAATAATTTATAAGTCAAGTGAAAACAAACCATACCTACATCCTATTATAAAAGTAACGGGGCCACAGGTTTTGCAACATTAAAACAATCTCAAAGAAGCGTTCGAATAAAGCCTTCGGAAAAGCTGCCATTGACATCGGTCCATCTCTTGGCATATGGATTATCCAAAACACCCATTTAACGCGTACTTGTGCGTCTGACCTCTGATATTCCAGCTCTGTTACAGTGGTCATTCCTAATGTCGATAATCTCGCACAACCTCAGTTTTAACAATGTAGCGCACCATACATTTTGAGACGCGTAGGCGTCGCATCAGAAACGAACAGCTCTGACATGAATTACAGATTTTAATGCTGGTATTGTATATTCCAATGACGTAATCGACCAACGCCACAAGGTAAAAAAACCCATAATTGGGTATATACCTATTTGTAACAATGATTTGAGGCTCAGCCAATGCAAAAACAGACGTCATAAAAGTTGTCAAATAAGACAACCGAAGAACCGGCGCTGTTGTAAGTAACGCCCCATCCAACTGCTCAGGTGACAAAATGTGAGATGACGTTAGCCCTGTATACACATGCGTATAATTACTCTGGGCTTACGAGAGTGCCTGGTTGTAATATCCAAGACAGGTTTTGACAGCTTTACTGCTAGTGTGGGAACACGGATTCGTTGACGGTTTAGATCATTCTGCGCATTATGTGCCGATTCTATAATCTTAGCAACAGTCTATATTCTAACGCGAATATGATCTAAATTCAGATACGATTGTTTCATTGACCTCACAATACAGTTCAATAAAACACCGCATTAACCACACAGTGTGCGTTCCCGTTAATTCGTGAAAAAAATATAGTAGCCAAAGGTGCGTCGATTACCCTGAGAGATTTACGGTATGGGTGTCGCCCTGACTGTTTATACGGTAAGGTGGCGACCAAAAGGAGAGGAACCTTCAAACAACGGTGACGTAACGTTCGACCCACGAAAAATATGGCTCAGATGATGGACTGATGTTGTATGGGACAAACCATTTAATCGGTGGTCAAGGTAGGTGTGTTAGCGACTACAAAAATCTTACTGGAATTAATTTCCGCTTGCTCAATATGTTGCCGTTGGACTAGGCTCCGCATTCGATTTATTCCATTGTTTCTCCAGAATACTCCCTTAGTAAACATTCGGCTATGGCACGTGTTACCTTTACGGGGCGTACGTTATATAACTAGAAAACAGTAGCATAGAGCGATGTTTCGGGCGCGAGAGCCTTCCATTTACATTGGCCCGGCATTTTAAATACCTATAGAAATTGTATAATTCAAACGCAAGCAACGTGCAAAATGTCCATTCCACTAAAACTGATCATTAAAAAGAACAATATGCAATGATAAAGGAGACCAGTAGAAATGTGATTTGTAAATATTAGGAAATACCGCTGTACCCATGTATACAGATAGGACTAAGGTAAATAAAATTGGTCAAGGCTTCATAGAATTCATACATTGAGCGACAACAATGAAAACTAATGAGTTTTGCCAAAATGCACATTTGTAGTAGTCACCAATATACCGTTTGATGCTACCATTTACTTCACCGCTTCTTTCAGGAGTGAGACTACTGCGTCGTGGCCCTGTTCTTGGGCGACCATGAGTGGCGTAAATCCGTCCTGCAATAAGTTCATCCTAAGAGATTCATAGTCATGACAACATAAATTAAAAAGAACTTCCTTTGATTTTTATATAAAAAAGTGAATCTTTTAAAATTCAATGGATATTCCTTGAAATTTCAAAGAATTATCTTATTAAGAAATTATTATCTTTGGAATTATTTTGAAAGAATATCTGGCCAAAATCAAAGAAATTTCATTTAAATTGCATGGAAACCTATTTTCAGTTAGTTACATAGGTCCTCGCCGTAGGTTGGATTTTCAAAATTTCGCTACACGCATTTAAAGTGTCCTCAAGCAAGCACGAACGAATGTTATTATTTCAAAGCAACAAAATTTTCCAAAATTACGCGAATTTATCTCAAAACTGGCAATCTAAGTTATGTCTCCTACGTAAGATCATCGAATTTCTACAAAGTTGCGACAGAGTTTTCGTGGGAACAGTTTGCTCTTGGCCAAGTGCTATGCTGACCGCCATATTATTTTAGGGATAGTTTTTCTCATTTCTTAAGCTAACGGTGGATTACAAAACGATAGTGAGAATACTCGAGCCTGTCTGGAAATACTCGAAGGTGAAATTAATTGCAATTGCTACAGGGGTGCCACTACGGGACCGTGGCACCATCCGGTTTATAACTGCAACAAAACTTTTCCACATGCTACTGCATGATCACTTTGACCCCCACAATGCGTGGGTATCCCTAGTTGAAATTTTCTGGCGGCGCCCCTGCATTGCTGTTTACATGCTCTGATGTCATACCGTTCCCATTTTTTAAATCGGCTAAATACTTGATACATTCAAGGCGCCTTAATCTAAAATCAATGACGTTTAATTTAACGAGTTTCGTTTAAATCAATATTATTCGCTTGCGGTATCGTTATATTTTATGTGCACTTAATTCTGATCGTAACTCTCCTAGGAGCGTTCCATCTCGAACAGCTAACATGGAGAATATAAATTTAGTATCATTCTCCTGTGGTACTACTAATGCATAATGTTCCAAAAGCGAATTCTGCTGTTACAGACGAAAGTATTTTGCAAATCGTTGTAAAAGAGATTATCCTCAATCAGTTAGATATTGAAACTAAAATTATTTACCACAGCAGTTCTGCAGCTATATATAGGAGATTATAAATTTTTATTAGCACACTTAGGAGACTTTAGCGTTGCACCGCTATTTGCAAGCCACGAAAGTGTCCCCAGTCTGCACAGTATATTCTGTACGAAAGTCTCACCGATGTGCCCAGAGACGGATTGGCTCCATGGTCTAGCAAATATTGCACAACCGGCGTATGGTTCTCTTGAGCAGCCATGTACAGCGGAGAAAATCCATTCTGTAATCAAACACGGAATTTTTATACACTGCTCCACATTGCATTTAAAACGTAATAAACTGCTGAAATTGAAGAGTTGACCATATTTTATTTAGATCGATTTTAGTTTTAGGTTTGCACAAATCTGTAATAGCCATCCACATTTCCAGGTACCTCATAAAGATGGGCTGCAAAATTTGATCCTAAACAGTCCCAGTACCATTAAATTTGCAGAAGAATCGTTAACGGTGGAGTGACTATTATACCAAAATCTCAGCAGTAAATATAATAAATTTAAATCCATCCGAATCCCAATACTTACGATCATGACATAAATACATACTCTAGCTTAATTTGCAGCGCTATATTAGATGATTGGCTTATCAAAGAGAAAATATTCCTATATTTAAAATCGATATCGCCAAACACTGTCATATTACTTAAAACTAGACGGAAATCCCACATACTGGGTTCTCGCCATACTGAACCCCCTCCCCGAGTCGGAACTCGCCTACGCAGAATACTATGGTGCGTCGGTAATAATTACAATATACTGCATGTAAAATTATATAATGTACAATTTATATGTTCGTTTAGTAACCTATCGTTGGGACCAAAATAAATTAAAAATTATCATTTTACAACGTTTACTCATAACTGCGCTCGTACGACGCTAGTATTTTAACTAATTTTCATAAAACCTTGAAGTCATAAAATTCTTTTAGCCCCGTCGTTCTAACATCCGACACCTATCGAGAACACAAAGATAAGACCAAGTATTTTTATGTATCTATTTTACACTTACTACAATATATAATGCTGTATATAATGAGTAGTTACTAATATTGACATTGCACATGTCTTCTCCATTTTATCACAGATGTTCACGTATAATGGTTTAAAAGCTATCTATATCCCTTGGATCAAAAGATCAAAACGCGTTGTTTTACCTCATTTTGTAGATTAACGCCGGCCCCATTATTCACCAACAACGCAACCACCGCATCGTGACCAGCCAGACTTGCCATATGGAGCGCAGAATTTCCCTTCTAAAATAATAAATAATATCCTTCATTGGACCTGGTTGTCGAAAGGAAAATGGTACCACAGGATTCATATAGACATCAAAGACATGGGCTGCTCCAAAGAAAAAGAAAAAATTGACAGTTGACATGCATGACAATATTTCTGAATAACAGGGGTTAAAACACATTAAGTTTGACTTACTATGCCGTTCGTTTACCGCTGAGAAACTTGTGTTCCAGTTGCGAGTAGAAACCTGGATTTATTTGTTGCAGGTGGAATGCTAATCCAGGACGATGCTTAAAAATCTTCACAAATTATTGAATACAAAAATCGACAAACTGAGTTAATGCATCGTTTAATATATGCTGGGCACATTTGGGTCGAAAAACTGAAATTTTATCATCCACCGGGATGTCAAGCATTATTAGGTGACCAGCTAGAGGAGAAATCAAACATAACCAGATCGTTATCCAATTCCCACTAAACGAATGTAATTGTAAATGATATCTAATGATCTATACGTCGTACATACGGAGACAAAATCCGTCGTTATTTGATTACAGGGTTACACATAGCAAACGATACTTTCAGATGACTTCCACGAGATCATGAATCATCTCTATTTGATTTAAAGATTGATTACTTAAATATAAGTACATTTCGCATATCTCTTGTCTATAGGCCCTGGGTTATATTCTGTCAAAGTCGAAAAATATTTATCTATGTACAAATAATATACCAGATAATGTTTGAAATTTCTTGCCTTGGTAAGAAATATGTAGACATAGCGGATTTGATACAGGCCAACCCGCCTAAAATAGCGCTGCTGAGATATTTTTTGCACCATTCCATAGAAAATCCCAATCCCACGCTAGCCCCAATTTTATATAGATTATAGGTCAAGCTTTCTTTGTCGCCTACGCCGTAGCTAACGTTCCAAGTGTTTATGCAAATGTTGCGCTGTATGGTAAGATGAGTTCCAGGCATACTAGTCTCAGCTGTCAGAAACAACGTCCTGGCATTGACTGCTCGTTTAAAATGATCACATTACATAGGGACCATACGAATAAAATCTAGTACAATCAAATATTCATTCCACAGAAGAGTTAAAAAATAAATTTTGTCTGGGTTAAATTTATCGATGGTCCCACAACAGATGAGGTACGTTGCTCTTTCTCAGAGGTAGATGGGCAAGCCGCGGTTTATATGGTGATAGCGAAGAATGTGCAGCCTTTTCTATACTTCATCATGAAATTTGTTATAGATGCTGTTCTAATGCGAAGAGTTTCGGTTTCAAAACCTACAGCTGAATTACGTAAGCGTTTGGCGGTACCACAGAGCTATCGTCCATTTTTGAGCTAACACGCAGAAGCCAGTTTCCATCAATTTCCATAAATCACATTTTATTCATTTATTAATATTCACTTATGATGTTACTGCATTGCATTTCAACTCTCCAGGCCGAAAATTCGATGCCGCTCAAGTCTTAGCGTATACTTTAGTGCTAAATAAAACCCTAAACCCCGAATCAGGGCCTCACATAAAAGCCCTAACGCTATTTATATGTTATAATAACAGTACAATGAATGGCTATTCTATGACACACATGCTACGCCTTCACGTGAAGGAATAACGCAACATCGATCAATATTTTTGTGGTTTTGATTCAGCCTTGCGTAGAAACTCGCATAGTTTACAAATAATAAACAAGTACCTTCGTTACAGCATCAACTACAGCGCCGTGTTGTAGCAATTCTTTAACAATTTCAACGTGGCCTTCTTTTGTTGCAAGATGCAAAGCGTTGATCCCAGTCTGAAACAAACACAGACCGAACGACGGGTACTATTTTTAACATCCCTACTAGAGCAGAAAACTACTACAATAAAAATTGTCAAGGGTCTGGCTTCCCACAACAGTTTAAATTGTTGTATAGCTGCAAGCAAGTGGCTAATACTTCCAAATGGCACATATGGGGGCGGAAAAGTTCCAAGACGTTTAAAATTTGTACAGAAACCTTTCCGGAACACACAAAAACGAACGGAGTTCTGCGATGAGGGGGGGGGCAAATCGGATACTACCACCACCTCCCGAAACTACTTGAATAATGCAGGGAGTAACTTCAGTCGGTTTGAATAGACGTACTCACGTAAAGTTAGTTATTGATCGAAGCGCTATATTATATTACAGTCTTTCTACAAAAATCCAACACCGACGCTGTTTGCTGGTACCACTTTGCGAGATAGCTATATTTCTTAGCAATCAGATTCACAAATATAGCTTAATACCCGGCTGGACGCGACAAGTCAACTCTTGCGCGTTGCGTTTGCATACGTATGCTCCGCATGGTATTCTTAGAATAGACGACATTGAATTTCAAGCAGAAGCCGCAACGCTTATAGATGAAACCATCTCTTTCGACGAATATACATCTAACGCTTTAGCTACACGCAGTTATGAAAACTACGATTTTACTATAACGGTTCTCATATTTCGGAATATTAAATTTATAGTCAAACTCTACGAATCTCGTCGATATTCGCCTGTACCTTGGTAAATCGGATACTTACGCTAAGAACATTGTGATGGAAAACGCATTTTTCTCTATGATAAATTTATTACATTTTAAATTGTAAAAGTATAAGTATTATATACTAGTACAAAAGTTGATCACCCGTTATTGTATTGCAATTATACACAACTACAAGCTTTATGATCTCCTTTTAATACCCAGATAATACATGACTTGACCAAAAATTTATATTACGGCAGCGATTAATGTTAAACAAAATATATAATTGTTGGCTATTTTGAATTTATCTAATCTTAAGACTATTTTCAAAAGCTTTGAAATATTAACCACATAGGGGACGGTCCACCTCAATTTATTCGATGCAAAACAAATCTTGTCAAGCATCGCCCCACTACACACATGATGATCACATAGGGGACGGTCCGCCTCAATTTATTCGATGCAAAACAAATCTTGTCAAGCATCGCCCCACTACACACATGATGATCACATAGGGGACGGTCCACCTCAATTTATTCGATGCAAAACAAATCTTGTCAAGCATCGCCCCACTACACACATGATGATCACATAGGGGACGGTCCGCCTCAATTTATTCGATGCAAAACAAATCTTGTCAAGCATCGCCCCACTACATACATGATGATCACATAGGGGACGGTCCACCTCAATTTATTCGATGCAAAACAAATCTTGTCAAGCATCGCCCCACTACACACATGATGATCACATAGGGGACGGTCCACCTCAATTTATTCGATGCAAAACAAATCTTGTCAAGCATCGCCCCACTACACACATGATGATCACATAGGGGACGGTCCGCCTCAATTTATTCGATGCAAAACAAATCTTGTCAAGCATCGCCCCACTACATACATGATGATCACATAGGGGACGGTCCACCTCAATTTATTCGATGCAAAACAAATCTTGTCAAGCATCGCCCCACTACACACATGATGATCACATAGGGGACGGTCCACCTCAATTTATTCGATGCAAAACAAATCTTGTCAAGCATCGCCCCACTACACACATGATGATCACATACAGCATTGCTCGCGTTAATGTCGAGTTCCAATTGTAAATGATCAACAACCGTTGAACGATTTCCGTCGCGAGCGGCCTTCAGAAAGGATTCTTCCGTTTTCGCCTGAAAAGCGAATGTATAGTTTTTGGTTATTTTAGCTTACTACGACGACCCCAGTTCATGCACGCAGGGTCTTTCCCATGAGAATAAAAATCTCCCCAAAGCTACAAATGTGTGCTACATTAAGCTTATTTAGCTAAAAAATCACGAAGTTTAAACTGTGGGCCTCAAATTTTACCTTACTGCATGTGTAAATTGCAGCCAGCGTTAACCTATATAAACATATTATTAATCACTTGTCCCATCATCCTTTCAGGAACTAATAGGAAAAAGACTAGAACGGTATTGAGTAATGTGATAGATAATGCTGTGCCTAACAAGCAAAACATAAATAACTTGCAAATCGAACGTTTTTTGGGAACTGTTGCTTCCATAGTCACTTTGCTCGAGGCTCCAACTTTTTGATGCGCGTCAAACACAGGTAACCATGGACCGGCCCGAAGTAACAATAATATGAAAAATCAATTTCAACTATAAACCTAATTTCAACAGCGGCTATATGTTGTGAGGTCCATCGGTGGTTCAAAAGAGATTGTTTACACTAGTAACTTGTCTTATCGCCAAGGTGATGAATTCTGAGATATGTAATTTCTGATGGTGTGTGCAGGTATATTGAGCATTAAGTTACAAAATGAGCCACCGAATATCAGCCACGTTGCTCAAACAGTCGAGAAGATATTGTACCGATTATACGTATTGCTTACATAGAGCATGAATTGCTCTACAAAATGATATCAAAAACACCTATATAGCTCGGGAGGTTGAAAAGATATTACCATTTTCACCTATTTTGGGTTCCATGGGCCCATTTTAACCCAAATTCTGGATCATAAGAGAAGCGCGTAACTTATACGATCTTACAGATGCTTTTTTACTCTATCAGATATCTACACTGGTTGTTGAGTTACAATAAGTAATGTGATTTTTTGGACCCCTTCGGCAGCCGACCCGAGAATTTTTCGATCGCAGCAGCTGCAGGAATCAGGCTTCGTGCATAACCAAAGGGCACAAGCATAGATTTTAAACTTTCAAATGAGCTAAGGCGCAAGCAAATGAGCCCAACCAAAGTCGAGTTATGCCCGTTGAGTTATTCCAAAATAACGCACGTCGAAATTGACGACTGTGACCAGTGAGAATTCTTCGCTACGCTTGTTCCACTCACTACTCAGAATTCAGTAAGCTATGCCCAACGAATCCATACCATAGTCAATCTTCTATTTGACAGCTACACTAGCTAAACGTTGATTATATTAAATGTTGGACCTCTCTTCAACATTGAGATAGATATCATGATGAGACCGATATAAAAATAATAGCTTTGACCAAAGTAAACGGATGAAGTTTTGTCGGGCAGCATATTATTGCCAAATATGCATTCCACAGCACCGCGGGCCAATTTCTTCCCAAATTGCTCTTTGAAAAACGATAAACTTAATGAATAATTCTTACCTTTTTACAAAGCATCGGGCAGCAAGTCATGATTATGCTAGATAATGAACGCCGCCTGAGAACAACGCTACGGAAACAATGTCGTCCTAATATCTGTTTGCGGTTTAAAATCCATGAGAACCATCAGACAACTGTTAGTCGACATTGTTGTATATGTTCGCTTGGTACAAATCTGGTTAAGTATTTCAAATATTATTGGTATATATATACAATTCTATCAGAGTGTTAAAAATTATGTAATAATGACAATACACAATAAGCTGCAGGGCTGGTCCAAAATGATGCAATAAAATGGTTCACGAGATCCAAACTACACATAAGCGGCAATACCGCCACCGCGCTAGTTATATGCTGTTTATCATTGTTGCCGTTGGCACTCTGGAGCGTAACGAGGTGAGGTCATCTTCCTCCAAGAGGCCGATCCTTCGAGTAAATGCAGCCATTTACCACTGTTTATCGTTTTGTAGAGCACTCCATCCTAAGTTGTTGCACATCGTGAGTCCCTAAATACGCAATAAGCGGCTATATATCCTCAACGATTCAAGTAAAGCATGTAATATTCGGCTCGTTTTATACGTTAATGGTCAATTACATAATTAGCAATCAGAAGTCGCCACTATGGCGACGAAACAAGCTACTAGTAGACCTGCGAGTGCGACGACTACGTACTGTTTGGGATTTCCCCTCCCTTAATCGGGATCAGACCTAAATTTCCGGGCAAATGATTCCGTGTTTCCGACCGCTATTTCAGAGGCAATTCTCAAATATCCGGTCTGTCTCGACCCTAGGTAATCCACTCTGACAAACTACTTTTTTCCTAAGCCAATCGTTTTCTATATACTCAAGCTGAATATAATTTTGCGTACAAATAGAAGCGAACCACCTTATACACAAATTAAAGAAGACACATTTGGTGGAACCGCGACATTTGTTAAAAATGTATATGATAACAGTCGGAAGGGCTGTAAACGTCAAACCACTGCAAAACTAAATCTAAATTCCCTAAATCTCCCGATATTTGCCGCAATAACACGCAAACTCCTAACAAAGAATCACCATTATAAATAGTCAATTTCCCCCTCTCACAATAAATGGCCCTGCATCAACTTAGTAATCAAAATCCATATTGAAGATCATGCTTTGAGATCGAAAATCGAAACTATGAATTTTATGAAACACTTGAAACATTGAAAACAATAAAGTTTAGCCGACTCGATAATACACTAACAGGCATGAAAATTAGAAATTACTGCATTAAGGAAACAATTCCGCTGATGCAAATTACACTTGAGTGATCACGATACGCGATGGTGGCAAATTACAGCCGCGAGTAAAAAATATACGAAGATATAAAATGTGTGAAATGTCAGGATTTTTTAAGGTCTTCATATTAGAGATCTATACCCTTAAACCGGTCTACTCCTGAGGCTTTACAGTTATGGTGGAAATGGTCAATGATAGCGTATATCAATAATGGTGTCAGTATGGCGAAGATGACAGCGATATCAATGAACTCAGTAGTGTCTACGTGCACATCCAAATGCAGAAGATACTGTATTCGTCGCATCCCAACCCAGCTTTTCTGCTGAATATTTTCCCATCCTTTCATCGTTATGCACTTATCGATAGGTCCAAACCGAACATTAGTTTACATAAATTCTTCATATCACTGATAGGAAAACACTTTTGTTTTGAGCCTTGAATAGATGCCTGGTGACGACAGGAACTGACATGCAGCTGACTGAATTCGTGGGCTGGTACGAATTAAAACCCCACGATTTTTTGCCTGAAGCAGATACACTATAGCCTGAACTATAGCTGCAGACTTCACAGTTGTTATAAAGCTACTATGTTTTTCGTTCGAATTGGGGTGGGGATTGGTCAGGAATATTGTATTATGACTGCTATCGGTTATTAAAATGGGGATTGATTCTTCACCTGAAGATGTGGCGTTCGAGTTGTGGCCAGTAGTATGCCATCGGAAATCGTGGTCGTATTCTTCCTAGGCGCGTGCCTATTCTATTTTGAGTGCAATTAGCGTGTCTAATTCGATTCGCTCTAAATGTCGTTCCAACACAAAGTCAATAAAGCCAGTATTAGAATCTTCATTTCCAAGTTAGCAACTATAAAACAAATACTGATTTTGCACACCACGCTAGTTTTAGCCGCGATAAACTCTGTTATTTACACCGCTTGAGGACCTCGGTTTCTAGCTGACACTTTAGCCACTCGCTTTTTAATAATGCTACGCACTTTTACTGACCAATCCTAGCTTCCTGATTCTCTAACTCAAATGTTTGAGCTCACTATTATTCTAATTAATTGTGGTCTATTTTATGGTTTAGGTTAGCGCCTGGTTACAATTTGTCCTCTTTTGAAATTTGTACGTAGCCTTCCGGATGGCTAGACCCGTACGTTTATTTCATTTGGTACCTTATCGTAAGTTCTTACAATTGCGCTATTTATATGCCGTTCTATTAATGTTCCCGTCTCCAGACGGCTGACGAGCCCACTATAACTAGTTAGTAGTGGCGACTACTCCCTAGTTCCCACAATTCTCTTCAATCAATTGACCGGACCAACCTTCCGCGTCGAATCGTCCCCAGTTAATTACTTTGGTATCCCGCGTCACGAACTCACCCTTGGTATGCTCACGTACTTCCTTTCCGATTAACTCCACATGCAATTTCTCAAGCTTCGGTGATACGCTTCGGAACTATATAGAGAGGCCGTTATGATTTTACGTAACGCTCGTGCTCAACTCAGATTAGATTAGGGAGTAACAATATTACTATTGTAAAATTAGTTAAGTATTATGTACCTAATCGTGCAGCTTCCGGTAACTCAACGTTAATTCTATAACAAAACAAGCCAGTGTAGGAAATCGAATGATTAATCCGCAAATCTTTTCCACGAGTAAAGCCGTGCCGGATTTTCATTCATCAAGACTCATAAACCATGAATAAAATCAATCAAAAGTGGTAAATCAAACTTGTCGTAAATTTGTGAACATTCGGTTAAAATTTCAAACAGCGTGCTGTGCACTAGCTAGGTAATCAACTAAACAGAAATAAACAATTGAACAATGATATGATTCGTATTAGAGTTGCAAAAGTTAAAAATTAATACCCGGACCCGGACCCGGAATTTTTGGAAAGAAATACCCGGACCCGGACCCGGAATTTTTGGAAAGAAATACCCGGACCCGGACCCGGAATTTTTGGAAAGAAATACCCGGACCCGGACCCGGAATTTGTTGGAGGCAAATACCCGGACCCGGAATTTTGAAACAAAAATACCCGGAATACCCAGAAGTTGACGAGAGAATAAAAATTGTAAGGGGGTAAAATAGCCAGGGCCATAATGTCGAAACAATGGAGAAGATGCGCACCTACTAGAGGCGAGAATACTGAAATTCCTGGGCTCGCTTCTAAAATAGAAATATACTCGCTTGTTTACATATCTTTGCAAGGCGTTAACAACGTACGAACTGTCACAAGGTTTTTCAGTCTCGGTTTCTAAACCATGCGTTGTTACTCTCGTGCTATACGTCGTATATATAGTACTTAGGTACAAAACATTCGGAGTCGATTGCCAGCCCTAACCACCTTATTTTTGACCTTAGCTTTTTGCACAAAAGAACGCAATTATTGCTACACGCTAACGAACGCGATCAGGTATAAACGCAATATCAAGAAACGAATGCTGTTTCATTTCAACGCTTTACATGATCCAACGCCCTTGCTCAATGCGTATATATGGCAACAGCAACACTGTTGAACTTTGGTCCGGGTATTTTTACAATTCCCGGACCCGGACCCGGACCCGGAATTTTCTTTGGAAGAATACCCGAACCCGGACCCGGAATTTGTTGGAGGTAAATACCCGGACCCAGACCCGGATTTTTCTTCGAAAAATACCCGGAATACCCGGACCCGGACCCGGCTGCAACTCTAATTCGTATACGTCGCGATAGAGGATCAATCTATCCTGTAGTTCGTACCAAGCTTTAAAGCTAACCCAGAATAGGCTGCTAATTTGTCACTAAACGAGGCTGAACTCTACGCTAGATTCCACACAACTAAACTTAAACAACACAATTAAGCTAACATTAGGTTAGCTAAAAACCCAACAAATGCTGATTATACAAATTAGCATTTCAACGAAAACAAAAAGTACGAAAACAAGAAAACAGAAGAAAAGAAAAACCCAGACGAAAAAGGTTGGGAGGGATATAATAAAGAAATTGTTGTCCAGCCCGGGTTTCTTAGTAATTTTGAGGTTTTGGGAAGGTTTAGGCCCACGATTCCCTTGGTAGCCTAGTAGGTGCGCAATACTGCTCCACAGTCACAAATGTGCGGAATATAAAATAAACAAAAACTAGCTAGTTATTTAAAATATGTATATATATTATATTTATTGAATTTTTAAGCTTTTCAATTATAATAGTATGCAATGAGGTTTGTATCTCATAGTTACATGCATTTGTAAGTATATGTCGTTTACGTCAACACAACAATCGTTATTTATTACTTATATTGGAATACACGTTAGATGTATGTGGTGTATTAAATGTTTTGAGGCGCCCTTGTCTCAAATTTGAAGGCGGCCAATTTCAAATTGAGCCTGAATGTTGAACTTAAAACTCTAAGCTCAAAGCTTAAAAAACAAACAAAAATGAGGATTGTGCCACGTGGTAACCATTGCTAATAGATACAGTTGGCTATCGGAACCCGAGTTCGTCGCCGATTACCCTAAATAAACACCTGGGAGTGGAACCCAGTGATACTTCGTAGCGTGCACCCAATAAACTTCAACACAATTACCACAGGGTTTCATTTTCTATGCGCCCTTTGGGCTCGCTCTAGTTTATAACCGCTCACAAGAAACATGCAATGAAGTGTAACACTTCTAATTATTGTTACTAGGTATACCGGTAACCAAGACCGTCAGCTTCTAGATACCCTTAGAGTTCAATAGAACAATCGAAGTTTGCCTTGTCAATAGTAGTAAATTAGATAAGATGCTGTTCCCCGAACTACGAAGCCAATCCTACATGATAAATTCCCTATTTTATATTAGAACTACATGTAAAAATCAGTACGACTGAAGACGATCAAAACGTGGCCACTTTGGAAAACCTCAGATTGGAACTGAATTGAAAATGGAATATAATTATGAAATTGAACCACTGGCTCGTTTAGTTTAATTTGTGCGCGCTGTGGCTTAGCTATGCCCTAATAGCGGGCGGTGACTGTCAGCATGTCTGCGTAAGAGCGTAGCTACTAAAACGGAATGTGCGACAGTCTTCCGTGACTGTGTGTATTTTTTATCAGTCAGCGCAATGTAATATATCTTCTAAGGCTTTATTAAGAGTAGCTCAAAAAAGACAGTATCGCATATTGGCCGTACATATCTCAATGTATAAACGATGTTATGGGGCAAATTTTGGAACTGTCCAATGCTGTCTATTTAAATTTTGGCGACTGTCCAGCGCAAGGTATTCAAGTTTTGGCGGCTGTCCACCGCTGTAAATTTAAATTTGAGAGTCGTCCAGCGCTGGAAATTCAAATTTTGGCAGCTGTCCCCGCTGTAAATTGAATTTTGGCAGTTGTCCAGTGCTGGGTAAGTGCCAAAATTTCAATTTACAGCGTTGGAATTTGAATTTAAATTTTGGCACTGTCCAGCGCAGTAAATTAAAGTCTTGGCAGCTGTCCAGCGCTGTAAATTAAAATTTTTGCAGTTATCCAGCGCAGAAAATTTAAATTATGGCAGTCATCCAGCGTGAGAAATTAAACTTTGGTAGCTGTCCAACGCAGTAGTGCATCATTTACCTTAAGATGTGTGCACCTAGTGTACTAGGACCAGTGACCAGTTCTGGCCCTAAGGGATCCCAGCCGCACCACTCTAGCTTTTCACTGTGGTGCCCGGACAGCCCCGGCTTACACGATTCCCCGGTGGACCCCGGTCGGGCCGATGGGAACTGCTTAGCTTACCAGGCTGCCGGTGGGTTTACCAGGGTGTTCGGCCTGGACCCTATAGTGGCCTACGTATCTAGTGGCATGGAGGTCCCCCTGAGGGAGGGCCATCCCCTAAGCCTGCTCACAGGTAATAAGGCTGACCCGTCATTCCCTCACCTTTGTTATTGGGTTCTATAGCCTATATCAAGATCAAAATTTCCCTAGCACTAGGGCCCGTTTTCGAGGGGATCTAAATGAGCCGAGATATTCCGTAACCCTTGGGCCCTTAATACGCAAACGTGCGTTTGTGTTGTCTTAGTTCAACTTTGTGTCGGACACACTGAGCCTACTCGGGCTAATATGTCTCCGGGAAAACGGATGGTCGTTGGTTTCAAGAAACCTGAGAACTTGTACCAAGACTCGTTGGTCACGAGGGACGGACGGGGTGCGGGTGCAAGCAGAGCTGGGGGAACGCTGCGGGTAGGCTAACTTGGTCGTAGTTGTGCCACTGCACTTGGTATGGGTGTGGCAGAAATTTAATTCTAGCAAGGCCGAAACAGATATTTGGGCGAGGAGCGAGGACAGGGCAGCGGGACACGGCTTGGCGGGAGCGAGCATCATTGGAGCTTCGTGCTGGAGGACGACAAGGAGCCTAGATCAAACAACATTAAGCACCTTAGTGGGGGTCATGCATTCTTCTTGGAACAAGGAGCCGGATTTAAATCAAACTAGTTCACCTAATAAAATCACACACAAAAATTTTTATTCCTTGGGTTTTCCCTTTTTGACAAAGATAAAGACATAAGCACACTTTCACAAAACGAGAATGTCACCCACTGGAGTGTATCTAACAATGACATTATTTACATTAAAAGTGAGACAAGACCCAAACCCATGCGCGGTCCTTTGCGCGCTAGCGACATGAGCAAGTGGTTTAAAACGGCAGAACTTTGACTCCCCTTTAACAGCTTCCTTTGGATAACGAAATGATGTCTTGTGAGCTCCAATCGGGCTCTTTTCGAAACGCGGAACCCTCAACCCAAAATTTGTTATTAAGGTCCAAGCCTTCACTTTACCTCCACGTTGGCAATGTAAAGTTCTGTCACCGCTCTTAATACCAACCTAAACAACTTTCCTTTAACTTGTCTCGCTCAAAACGCAGAAGCGCGGGCGCGGCACTTACGGGGGCGCGTGGTATCCGACGGACACCCCAGAACCCGCAAGGGCTTCCCCTATTCCTATGCCTAAGTGAGAACATTTGAAAAACTCTATTAGACGCCTCGGGCTGGCCTCTTCCACGCGTCCGCAGTCGAAGAGTCCACCAGAGACAACCGTGGCTCCTAAAAACGTGGCCTGTAAATTTCTTTGATAAAATTTTGAACGATGATGTCCATAGATTATTTTGAATCCTAGGCGTTGTAACCGGCAGGTACCTAACTCGAAATCCAACGGTGCGGCCTCAACTAAGCAACATAGTACGCTGTAACACACTTTAAACGATTCGCCCCTGGACACTAACAATAAATACAACCCAGGGGGTGGGGACCAGTCGAGTGAGGGTACTTTTCCTCTCCTTTTTACAATTTAGTCCCAATTTCAACCACAATTTGTCAAAACTCTATTTACTCTGCGCGGCACGGGCGCAGCACCTACGGGAGCGCGAGGTATCCGACGGACACCCCATCACCCGCAAGGGCTGTCCCTTGTCCTAGGCTTGAGCGAGAGACTCGAATACCTGTGAACGAAAAACCTCGGTCGGACCTCTTCCGCAAGTCTGCAAGCCGAAGAGACCACCCGAGCAATTAAAACGGAAGAAAACAATGGAAAAGAAAACGAAAAATTTCGGCGACAAGCGCCATCAAAACCCACCCATTTTACTGAAGCGCAACTCGACTGATTCCGACAATACATCGGGTCTGTTGCTTTTATACTAGTACTTAAACCCCCTTTTTTTCTTTTGCGTCCGCCCGCCCTTGAGACAAATCTTCTGACTACCAAAATACAAGCGACACACATGTCAAAGCGGAAAACCAAATAAACGTAAACAGAACAATACATAGTTTTGGAACTCCTATAGTTTTAAACGACACAGCTGCTAACCAACATTGTTTGTACATATGCGGCCTTCCTTGAAAAACAACCAACATCGTCGCCAGCCCCCACTATGGTACCTATATTAGAGCAGCTATACGTGGCCGAAGCTCGCCAAGAAAACAAAACCGCCCGCTGGCCGGTGCGGCAAAATTTTAGGAGAAAAATACGACGCCGCTCGGGGCGCTGTTTTCTCATAGGGATATCGGCACATTTTTGAGGATATCTCGGGGTCTAAAAGCAGTAGGCGGTCGGAGGTAGGACCAGAATCATGCCCTGGCAGACCGGCTGCTGAGGAAACTAAAAATTTACTATTATCTCCCACGGGAGGCCCGGTAGACGCCGATTTAGGCGTAAGAAACCCAAAATTTTGGTGTCCCATTTGAGTTTAGGGGATCCTGAGCGGACCCGTGGGGTGAGCAGCCCCGGTTTTCGGCTAAACAGTTAGGGTGTGGCCAGTAAGTATCCCGGGCTCCAAAAATCGGGGACTTTTGATTATTTTAGGTGTCCTATTTGACCTAGAAAATTGCAGGCTTAAGCGCCTGTTCGGGGGTCCGTAAGCACTTAGGGGAACCAAATTTTTTGACCCGCCGGGACAATTTGACACCCCTAGAGAGACCTTAAGATAGTTTAGTCACCCCCGTTCCCTTAAGTTTAGCAGAAAACACGAAATTTTGACTTTTGCTTTCGCACCCTAAATTAGTGCCTTATAAACTAATTAAGCACGACTGGATTACATGTAAAACTCCACGCCTCGTCCAAACTTTTCTCCAACCTTACTCAGATACGTAAGTATCGTTCGCCCAATATATATCCAACAAATACGAATAACCGTTCGGCGTGTGCGCTGGGATAAGGCTCGGGGCAACCATTTCCGTACCGTCCAAAATTCCTGTAATCCCCGTTGGTCCCTGGCCTCTCCCAACGAACACCCGTCCTTCACAACAAACAGAATACAATATACAAAACATTTTATGCACACATTATCCCAGCAATTTTAATTCACGAGGATCGACCGGACACCCCTAATCATGGTACTTTTCTCTTGCGTTCGGTGCCAAAATCATCCCGGGCACCTTCAGACGGTGGCGTGTGACCTTGCAAGAACTATACACAAAAATACGATGTTTTATTTCACATTAACAATAACATGACACAATTACCATATCAAAAGGTGGTCACACTCTACCGGTACCCGGTCGTCCATTCCCGTCTTTCGCTACGAGTTTGATACGTTTCAAGCGTTTTATCGTTTTCATAAAATTGGGCTGTTACATAGGACCGGATTCTGTCACAGAGCTAATTTCAGCTCGTGACAAGAACGCACAGCCACATCCGGCCCTTCATATATAAAATGTATAGCTAAGCTGTGCTAGTATGTTCATACGAGTCTGGAGTGAGTATGTCTCAGTGTTTGATGACCGGGACGGGCTGCTAAAAAGACATTTATAACCTTCAGTTTAGCGCATTGTGTTACATCGAAAATATTTATCTCTAGGCCTAAAAAAGCAAAATTATTAGTAATTAAAAGCAAAGCTCATAAATTCAGCCAAAATAAATACGTAAATATCGCTGTTTTCAAAAATTTTTGTTTAAGCGTCTTTTACAAGCCAACCTAGTAGCGATGTAAAACATGCTTTTTCATGCATGAAAATCATGCTATTGTAACTGGAAGGATGTTTTGCGAATATATGACTATAAGTATCATCAATTTCTATTTTTAGCGATCTTCCATGGTCATCATATATTTCTCACTTTTGGAGCCCATTCCCGCCATTGCAACAATCTATCAGCCTCACTTTACTATTAGCTAAATATATTTGTAGGGTCTGGTTCGGTTCAAATGTCACACCAGCTATCGCGGCCAGCCAAGCATAACAAATCAAATCTCGGCAGCTGGTCAAAGCTATTTATTTAAATTTTGGCAGTTGTCCAGCGTGGGAAATTCAAATTTCGGCAGCTGTCAAACGTTGGAAATTTAAATTTTGTCTGTTGTCCAGCCCGGGAAATTCAAATTTTGGCAGTCGTCCAGCGCGGTAATTTCAAATTTTGGTAGTTGTCCAGCGTGCGAAGTTCAATTTTGGCAGTGGTGTAATGACTTGTTTACGATAAGCTAAATCAGCCTGACTTAGTCTTGTCTATCAAAATAGATTCAGTGGACATTGATATAGCACAAGCGAGCTATACGTTTTTTGCAGCTGTATGTAGCTCTCTGGATAATCTGTCTAGTCTAGGCTGACTATATAGGATACACTATAGTGTCCTGGCACACTGATTTATGCGGTTAAGGTTCTGGGTTATACTATAACGGTAAAAATTAAATTTTTAACAGTTGACCAGGCGGGAAATTCAAATTTTGGCAGCGCGAAATTGAGTAACAATTCAAATTTTGGACAAGTGCAATTTTTGACAGACGTCAAGATAAATTGAAATTTTGGCGCGTGTTTTAGCTATAGTCGCATGAGACTCTATCGGACAAAATTCATAGTCAGCGCAGACTGTCTATGCAAAACCTTGCAGTCACGTAAGACTCCTCAAGTTGTCCGAGGTGTCTAGTAAAAGTATACGCGGAAACGGTGTGCGCCTCGTGAGACTGTTGGACAACTTAGAGTCATTTTGCAAACAACTTAACTTAAACGCCCATAATGCGGAGAAATGTATGTATTGGCAGCTGCCTGGTGCGTGAACAATAAGCCGAGACTCATGTATTTGTCGAGTCTATCCGCCATGACGCCCAGTTTATCAAACGTAGCTAATTAAGTAAATGCGGACAAAACAGTCAGCCAAGACTATTGATTGTCCCAAGTAGCAAAACTAGACTGTTGAGACATAGTTAAATCACGGCGCACACAAATTACCGTAAGCGAGCCATAAAATAATACAACTTTGGTGATCACGCCATATTGGAAAACAAACAACAAAACTTAGGATACGCACAAACATAACAAACGTAAACAAATGAACATATAACACAAAATAATAAAATTAAAAGTCTTGATAACACATATTAGAGGTTCACTTATAATAAATGAATATGTGTAATAATGATGTATTTTTATGAATTTTTTATGTATATTTTATTGTTAGTATGTATATGTGTTATTTTATATATGCGTGTTATAGTGTTATTGTTATTTTAAGATGTGAGGTTCGGGGTAGGGGTGGAGGTTTGGTTTCTTATTACGACTATCGGTATTAAAATGGGGAAGGGATTCGTTATCGAAGATTGATGGGAACCATGTGTGGCAAGTAGAATGCTGGTGTGATACCGAATGTGGCATGCTTTCGTTTTGATTTGCAACTCGTATTTTGCTAGGCGGCCTGACCACTTCTACTCACTCGTGGTTCAGTGACTTGGAAAGTAAAAACGCAAATAAAAAAGTTTATTTATAAAACAGATATCAAGTACACGATTTCGTAGCATAATTCTTTTTAGGCACACCAATACATGACCGTAACCTCAGCCAGCAACTGGGACCGCCCTTTTAAACCAGATCCGGAACCGCCCCGGAACCTGGTCTTAGAAGCTTATATATAGTAATACAGATGCTGGCAGAAATGAAGGTATAGTGGACTTGAAATATCATAGAAAAATAACTTTTACATTAAACTTAGTGTATTGCGATGGTATTATTGCTTCTCTGGAATTTTGAAATGAGTGAAGAGGCTAATAACGTTTATTTATCGTATGTCGTGTTTTGTACACCCAGAGTAACAAAATGCCTTCCACTATATGGCCTTGCGTAAATTGCGTCAAGCTGAATTTGTTTCTGACGCATGGAGCGTAGAGTAGCCTAAACACGTTGGTTCTGTCCCTAACCACTGCTCTTTTCTTGACATACGTTTATTACATGTTATTCCTTAGGAAACTTGAAATTATTGGTTTATATGGCTTTAAAAGAAGATAAAAGAAGTTATACAATAATTTTGTTGTCAGTGGTTAGAAACAATGTTTAGGATAGCGTTGGTTAACTTAGTGCTCCACAGCTAGATGATGATGACGACTTTCTGGTCAAAATGCTACAAATGAGACAAACTGTGATACCCCTCGCACAGTTTCAATAAATACAGTTCATTAACCAAGAATGCAGTTTCTGGCTGCGTTGCGCATATGTTACTTTACGCCAATATGGAGTGATTTACAAAGTTTTCAAGCGCAGTGGCTGGTACTTGACGCAGTTTGATAGTCATGCTTACAAGTAAGTACTTCTAAACAATCGATGCTTTGTTGCCGAGTCCTTCTTGTTTAATTCCGTCACACACCGCAGACTTCTGAATAGGTAATATATCTGCTACAAGCATCGATTTTGCTTTGTTTTATTAACAAATCCATGCAGGGTCAAGATGAAAAATTCCTACTGAAATTATGTGTCCTACATAAGTTTCATAGGGCAATTTGTTAAGTTAATCTTTTCTTTTGTTTGGTTGTCTTGGAACTTCATCATTGTGTATATATTACGTGTTTCGACCACAGATGAAGCAAAAAAATGGAAAATTTGAAACAAAAATTTTTAACCGGAATTCCGGTTCCGGTATGGTTTTTGCCTGTTGCATGACCCGCAACCGGAACACGATATTCGCCGGAACCTGAATTCCGGTTAGTCCGTGGACAACCGGTATTTTTAGCACAGGTTTTGTTGTTTGCTCTGTCAAACGCGCGGCTCTATAGGCCTTTCTTTCTATTTCATTAACTATAGGATTTTAGATATCTAACAATCATTTTGAGATTAATACAAAATACCATGAGCGGAAGCACCTCGTAATTCAATTTAACTACCTGAGACTAAAGCCTTGGCTTTAACTTGTTTGAAAACCCTTTTTACGTAACACACACCCGAACGGAAGGCGTGAGTGTTATATTATGAACTTGGTTGTGACGAACGTACACGTCTTGTTGGAATTTTATCTCTCTCAGTCTTGCGGCACCCGAAAGGAATGCATAACAGGTTGTTAATAGGACAGAAGGAATACTTGAGGTCGGCCGTCCTATTTGCACGCCCCTTACTCGCCATGGGTTTCTCACGAAGTTAACACCGGAGATTTCTCGCTCGACTCGGGCCGATAATTGACACTATCTATTTTCTAATAAATTATATGCCACTATTATGAACCCTACGGCTTAATTCTTTAAGCCTGGAACACATATATTTTTAAACGGAATTAATATTACTTAGATAATGATATGGTACTATAATACTTAGGTGTGATGTGATTCTAATTTCATGGTACACAGCGCGACAATCATGGAAACTAAAATATATAACTTGAACAAGAAAGTCGTAAAAACTCGTTTCATGCAATTCGTTTGCACTCCAATCAATTCTAGTAAAAATCCGTGAAGAAACTATAAGCGGCTATTAATATGCTTAATTGAAGATTAAACGTAGTTTCATATATCCCGAAGAACAATGTCCGCCATACGCTCTACAGGCCTAAGATGCAAAACCCACGTAGATACCTAATAACTGAGACCGGATAAGCCCAGCAAATTCATAAATTTAACGACAAAAATTCGGCAGCTTTTATGAAATGCATCATTTACATTAAGATGTGTGCACTTACGGCCGGATTCAGTCACAAAGCCAATGTCGGCTCGTCACAAGAAGGCACAGCCATATCCGGCCCTTCATAAATAAAATAAATTAAAATAAATAGCTAAGCTATGCTAGTATGTTTGTACAATTCGGGAGTGGCTATGTCTCAGGGTTTGATAGCCGGGATGGACTACTGAAAAAATATTTATTACATTCCGTTTAGCAGATTGTGTTACAGGGCAAATATTTAGCTCTAGGTCAAAAAAATGCAAGATTAGTAGTGATTAAAATAAGACGCATAAATTCAGGTAAAATAAATACGTAAATATCACTATTTTCAAAATTTTTGTTTAAGCGTCTTTTGTAAACTTAGTAGTTATGTAAAACACACTCTTTCATGAATGAAAATTATGCTGTTGTAATCGGAAGGATGTTTTATGCATATGTGGCCATATGTACAACCAATTTCCATTCCTTCGCGATTTTTCATTGTCGTCATATATTTTTGCTTTTCAGAGTAGATTCCGGTCCTTGTGACAATTTACTAGCCTCGCTTTACTGTTAGCTAATATATTTATAGGGTCTGGCTCGGCCCAAAAAATGTCACACTGGGTAATCGCGGCTAGCCAAGCATGGCTTTAAGAGCTGCGGCAGACTGTGACAAAATCCTGCCCTGCCGCACACATCTTAAGGTTAAAAATGTATAACTTGATCACACTCAAATCAAGCTAAAATCAAAACATAAGTGTGGGCTTAGCTAAGGGATAAAATAAGTGGAATTTATGTAAATTAATAGGACAAACAAGGAAGCAATAAGGAAGAGTAGTTTAAGAAGGCGAGGGAGGGTGTAATAACTGAAAATTGGTTAAACCCAAACGTTTTGGTCTCCCGAGGGGTTACGAACTAAGTTATAATTTTTGGATGATTTTTGGACCCAAAACCCCTTTATAGCCTGAAAAACCACATACAGTTATGACATAACGCGAAAACTTAATCAGAATACCAAATATTGATGCCTAGTTATGTAATACCTTGACTACACGCACAGCCACTAAATCAATGCGTGTATACAGGATCGGTTGAAATGGGCAGGGCCGCCTACTGCACTCCATCTATCCCCTCGTGGGGAAACATTAGGTCCCGATACTGGCTCCGAATCTTGTAAATGGCCTCGAATGTCGCAAAAGCGGGCGTCGAACGTCGTAAAGTGTCCAAGACTTTTAAGATGAAAATTAGCAAAATAAGGGAAATTAGTAAACAGTTTGGCAAAAATCAGCGAAAATTTTTGCACAAATGGAAAATTTTTTGAGTTCTTAAAAGTTTCAAACATTTACCGTTTCGTTCCTACCCGCCCAAAGTACACCCTATCTACCACCTTAGCTTACGGACCTTCGACACCAATAGACTGAATATTATTTACTATTAAACATTTACCGTTTCGTTCCTACCCGCCCAAAGTACACCCTATCTACCACCTTAGCTTACGGACCTTCGACACCAATAGACTGAATATTATTTACTATTAAACATTTACCGTTTCGTTCCTACCCGCCCAAAGTACACCCTATCTACCACCTTAGCTTACGGACCTTCGACACCAATAGACTGAATATTATTTACTATTAAACATTTACCGTTTCGTTCCTACCCGCCCAAAGTACACCCTATCTACCACCTTAGCTTACGGACCTTCGACACCAATAGACTGAATATTATTTACTATTAAACATTTACCGTTTCGTTCCTACCCGCCCAAAGTACACCCTATCTACCACCTTAGCTTACGGACCTTCGACACCAATAGACTGAATATTATTTACTATTAAACATTTACCGTTTCGTTCCTACCCGCCCAAAGTACACCCTATCTACCACCTTAGCTTACGGACCTTCGACACCAATAGACTGAATATTATTTACTATTAAAATTTAAAAAGTATATATGAGACCTCTCTAGACTTTCAGAAAATTCTGCAAATTTATTCGGCCTTCTAAAACGACACATTATTTCCTGTTATTTCTTTTTGTAATTTTTTCATTTTATCATTATTTTTCATTTATTTCATCATACCATTATCGCTTTTTCCTGCTATTTATTGTGACGTGTGTTGGGCTGAGATTCCAACTAACAGAGCCACCATATCAGTTGAAGAATTGTATTTTGGAACATTATTGCAAACGTCACAGCCACCAGTAGTCAAACCGAACTCATTTGGTCCAATCGTCATATTTAGTGACCCCCAAATTCCTTTCGGGCCTATGGTTTTCGCTAGAATAAAACATTCTAGTCTGCGACGAAATAATGTAATAATCAACTTTTTTAGAGTATAATTCAAGTGTAATGTTGCAATGTTTGTCGCATCAATCCCCTGAGAATAATTCCGCCGTTACCTTCCTCTAAACGCATACCATCGCCGCAATACCCAACTTTCAACGTCAAGTATTCGATAGTAAAAATTTCTCTGTAGACGAAATTTTCATCATAACTTATCGATATGGTTTTATCTCATGGTTATTGGTTCGTAATTAAGAGACAAAATCAACCCACGTAATCAACCCACGTGCGATACAACTGTTTTGGGAAAACAATACATTTTCTCAATTTTCTCAAGTTTCTCAATTTACTCAATTGAGATATTATTATTTAACCCTCTCATGCCCGTAAGGTCCAAATGGACCCAACGCACAGTGCGACTCGTTGTGTTTACTGAGTTTGTCGTATGTCGTACGTTTGAACGTGCGTTGTTATTCGCTCGCAACGTGAGGTTCCTTAAGGAACCGATCAACAGCTCTCAGATAGCTTAGTGGTTTGTGCACACAAGTTTCAAGCGTACGTTTCGGGTTCGATCCCGAGCGCAGGCTTGAGTTTGTCAAACATTGCACGATAGTCAAATTAATTCGGGCATGAAAGGGTTAAACAATCAGAAAAAAGGAAATTCCACTAATCTTTTATTCAAAGTTGTAACTATAAACAGCTGGCTGTAAATGAATAGGCGATGGAAAGTTTTTCAATTCAGCATTGTTCGTACAGAATTGGACATCTTTGGAGCCTGCATAGTTCCAAGTAGTTGAGGCAAGGTTAAATATTCAAACTCAAGTTGACCCAGATTAACCTGAGGGGCAGTACGTTATATAATTAGAAAAACAACAGCTTAGAGCGGCGGGTACGAGGAGCGGTAACCCCAGACTTTAAGCTTAGACTTTTAGTGTATATCTCATGTAAGGACCTACACTTAGGCAAAGGCTTAGGCTTAGTATATTGAAAATGGCATGGCTTCATTACACTTTGGCCTCTCAGGGTTACCTTGGCACTCAAGTTAATGGACATTATTTTGCCGATAACATGGAACCGCAGAGTTGAAATGTTTTCAAACCTTGGAGGGCGGTGGGTAAAGTTTGTTGAAATGGTGGGGTGTAGTGAACAAAATCAGGAGCATGATGGGAGAGGCCAGGGTTTATTCGAACGTTTCTGAACAAGCGAGCTTTATATCATCGATTTTGCTATTTCTTTTCTTATCAGTTCTTGAGGTAGACAAACTGGTTTTGTTTTGCTCGTTTCAACAATTATTTATTGCATAAACAGGACCATGTAAAGTGTTTATAACCCTACTAAAGTCTTATTTAGCTGGCGTTTCATAATCTGGCATTCAATCACTGTCGCCTTTATGTTAGAGACACATTTATCAACGTTTTCGATAAAGCTGAAAAAACTGGTTCTTTTGCTACATATGGGCTGATTACTCTTCAATCACCTTTTCACGGAATATTCTCAATGTGTACAGATGTCTTCTATTTTAATAAATTTATAATTGTAAATTTTACGTATAAGCTGTTGTGTAATTAATAAATGTATAACATTTACTTTAATTTTGTATATATTTAACTCCTAATATCAAGAGTGCATTACGAAAAAGCACGACACTTTCCTGT
>JASANE010029480.1:0-31655 GCA_030248225.1 Trileptium ribeirensis | reverse complement strand
CGACCGCATAGCTGCAGCTACTTCAGCATTAGTATGGACTGGTACTAACATGTCGTGAAACCGTATGTCGTCATCTTCAGAATTAGCTTCGCGGACCTTATGTAGAGTGGCACATGTGCATTCGCCGGTTGACTCGTAATCTTCGCTGCAATTTTCTGCACGTAAGCCTAATTCGTTATACCGCGATTCAACAACTTCCGTATTGTTGTAGAAGATTTCGTGATCGCTGATAATAGGACCTGCTAGCGGCCCTTCTACACCACTTCCCTGCTGATACACATCTGGATCATCGAACTCGCGACTACTGTCATGGTTGGATGCAGCACTACTGCAACAAGCATCTTCGGCTCCAGATGAGGTTCCTAACAGAGCATTTGCTATACGGGAAGTGCAGGACTGATAGCAGAAGCGTTATATGGACAAATTCCGGCGCATGCAAACGCTCGGCCAATTTTGTCACGCTTAGCTGTCATTCCCTTCCACGCTTTGGCGAATACAGATCCGAAGTTGGCCCGATCCAAAACTTTAGAATTGTTGGCGTTGGAGTAGTTCGCAATGTGCTGGTCCCATGACTTTTTTAAAGACGAAAAAAATACTAAAATCTCACGGTTGGAGCTTGCTGGCAGTATTAGACGGCAGTGGAAACAACTTAATCTTGTTTTCATTTGCAATATTAAATAACTCAACGTTTTTAGTATGTGAAGCATGTGAGTCCAAAACCATTAAATCGTATTCGTCATAAGGAATTGGATCACGATAAACCAAGACTACTTCTTTGAACCACTGTAGAAAAAGAACACTATCAATACGCCCATTTGGTGAACATGACACTACGGCGCCGACTGGCATTTCCTTTCGATGATCATCGTGGACTTTCTTTCACTTAAAAATTACCATTGGAGGTAACACTGATCCTGCTGCGTTGATGCAAGCGACTATAGTCGTGGTAGACCCCTTCTCGCAAGGAGAGACACATGCAACCGTCTTGGTACCTTTTCTTGCCAGAACCTTTTTCTTTCGCTGCGGCGCCAGAGTTAGACCGGTTTCGTCTACGTTGTAGATACGGTTAGCCTTGTCTGTGATATTATACTTCTGTAAAATTTCTCCTAGACGGTCAAAATGAGTTTTAATGCGGTCTTGGCTAAGACCAAGCGCACGCGAAATGGAAAGGTTTTCAGCGGTGCGTCGAGCAATATCGCTATGCCGACTTTTGAATTTTCACCACCATGTCCATCAAACCATTTAATTCCTGGTGTTAAATTTGTGTGGAATGTTTTTCCTCTCGCAAAAATTGAATGCTAGCCGCCTAACATCTTCTATGCTCAGTGGGAAATCGGACTCCTGCCGATCGAAAATCAGTTGGACAAGCTCAAGGACACGATATGCCATTCTAACTTTTAAACGATAAAATAGTGTATCGAAACTTCCACTCATCGTCTTCTTGTACGACTTTAAGTAAGAAGCCAGAACCGACATATCGCAAAACAGTTTTTCTGATCGTGGTTGCATTTCATAGTCCGTTTACAGGGCCGGCTTCGTATTACTCTTGTGGGCGTTTTCGATCGATGGTGCTGTGGTTCAGCTTTTAGTTTCTTATGCGAGAATGGTTAATACAAATTTGGACGATATAAAGCCACCAATCTCATGAGACAACTGTCGTTGCAAAATAGCAAAAAGGTAGGGGCAGCAGAATTTTTGGGGAGGGGGCAAACTACACGCCATGCCCCAGTCTAATTTCGGGGCACATGCCCCACGCCAGCTGGTCTATGCCAAATGACGCTGCCCTCACACTGTGTTGCCCCCTCACTGTATTTTATATCAGGCATATACAACATGCCTTGGTAATTTTCGAGACAATAGGTGAAGCTGAGCCATGTGTGTCCACCTAACAAGCAAGTGTCCATTTCATACATAATGAGTGTCCACTTTGTGAACAATACACAGAAAAATTGAGCTATGTGGAAAATAATCCTTGGTCCAACAGGTAAGCTGTAACAGTGAAAATTGAAATAATAGTAATATACTAGACATCCCTACGATCATTTCAGTATAAAAATATTTCTGGTGGCACAACAAAAGAGCTCGTCATTAAAGCCTGAAAAATAGTTTAAATTTCTGTATACAAAGTTAAAAAAACAAGTAATAAAAATAGAGCGCCATTTCGAACTAATTGCTCAACAGCGAATCAAAATTTTCAAACGTGGCTGCTGTGGCCAATAGAAAACATTCGTAACAGTCACGTGACAAAAAACAAATTGTCAGCATTATGTGGTTAGCCAATGAGACCTTAATATTTTGGAAAAAAATTGAAAAGTGTCCATCTTAACCGAGTGTCCACCTTAGCCGAGTTTACCCTATATTTGTGTTTTTCGGAATAAACAGCTCTCGTGAGCACCTTTCCGATTTTATACTAATTGATATTGTATATAAACTTATATATACAATGTTGTATTTGGCGCATTGTATGCATTAATTGGCGAGCGTTTGGTGTTTTTCTTTATATCGTGGGAGTTCTGATTTTAGAACAGGTTGTTGTCGGCCACATATTAATGTGGAAAAATTGTTCTAATCGGCGTAACCCTAATATGGCACCGACATAGTTACAATAAAAACCACAACACCGACAAAAGGCGATATCTGTTCTGACAGCTAAGTTTCCAATATTACTATCCATTCATTGATTGTTGTTGGATGACAATAGCTATAGCAACATTTATTCAAGAACCGTTTATAACAAACAATGTTAACAGTTATAAAAAAACTGCCGATGCTGTTTTATCTACAGAAGCGTACGCTTTTTGGCTAAGAACAATCATGGTGAATTTAGCAAACTTTAATAGCCAGAATTTCGTAACAATTTAAGAAGTTAAAAATGGGTGACAGATTCACCCAAATAAGCTACAGTTGTATTTTACCAGACATGTGGTAAAATGAACTGGTCTAATTTGAGTAACTTCTGAGAGCTTGTATTTTTGAACCATCTTTAAACGAATTGAACAAACTCAGTGTTGAAAATATTAGTTGAAATACGATTTCTGTAGACATTTATAAAATTTTCGCTATAGAGGAGCTGTTATCGTTTAAAAATAAAAAAAAACTTTAAGTTGTTTTGGATCTGTTATTGAACTCCATTGCAAAGGATTTCTAGTTTACTGGTCCTACCTAATATTATTATTGCCTAAGTGGGACAACTTAGAACATGCTGTTAATAACAGCCTGATTGTATACTTTGAAATAAGTTGAAAAATGTTACTTGAGTTTCGCTTTGGAGTGGCATGTGAGTGAATCACAACATAGAATATTTAAGATACCGCACAGCCTGTTAATGGGTTCACTTCGATTTGAAAGCAATACAGTACGCCAGTCGTTACGCTTCAATCTTCTCCGACAGTCTTAAAATTTGACGATTATTTCGCTGCTCTAACTATTCGTTAGTGTTACGACGTAGTTCGTTTGTTGGTTAGTTATACTTCTGCGGTTATTGTAAGTCAGTCCTGTATTGTAGTCTGGGTTTTGTGGTGGTATTAACAGGTTACTTTTGTTCACTAGAGGCTTAAAAAGTTTAGCTCATTTGTATTACGACACGGAGGTATCCCTGCTTATCACTTACTATCAGCAGTATTTGAGCATCCTATTACTCCGCAATTTTTGTGGATAGTCACGCGTATCGTGGACGTTAAGACGATACAAAGATTTCGTGTGAATAAGGAAAGATAGAAACACTGCGGTATGATGATGAGCGCTAAAGAGCACGTGGTCGCTTTTGCCATATTATAAGAAATATTTCTCTTTTGTATTTAAAAATTTTTTACCGAGTGATCATTTTGGTGTATAGTGATATTGTGTTGTGAATTATGTACATACGTACCTTGCTCATCAACTGTCGAAGTGTTTCTTTTGAAAGTGTATATATATATCATCGCAGTGTATATACAATGATTACTACTTTGATTTAAGACGCGCATACTTTCATTTCTCAAAAAATTTTGGTTAAATTGTTTGTGTATAGCCGTGCATAAATTGATAGTATTAAAGTCTAGAGGCCATGCTGAGAAGAGTTCGAGTATTTTCAGGCATTTATTTGACTTAAGCTGCACATTGAATTAAAGATCAAGAATCATTGCTATTGGTAACGACAATCCGTCATTCCCAAATGTAATCAAATAGCCGAGTAATGAAATTTCAATTATCCCTTAGGTTGAATTGCACTCTGTCCTTCGTTAATACAGTACTGCATTTTGGAAATCGACTTTGCCGACAGTAAAATTCTTGAAACCCTATAAAAAGTATCATGGTCAAGTTGGACTTTAGATAGCAAAGCCGTCGTATTCAGCGTGATTGATGATCCAACAGGCACTCGTTGTGCGGTAAAGACAAGTAATTTGAAAATTGGCTATTTGTGACAAAGGTTCAACAAACCAAACTCGGGCTCACTTTGACCTAGGGAGCGGTCCGACAAAAAATTCGTCGTTAGCAAATTTATAGATATCGCTGAGATGATTTTGCAATTGGTCTTTATTTTTGTTTGCGTAGCCAGTGTCCCGATGTATAGGCTGTGAAATACTGGTACCCGCATGGCCAGATTTGGCAAAGAAGCCTTAAAAACTATTTTTGTCATTTTGATCCGGAAGATAGGCTCAGAGCTGATCACGTTCAACTAAAGGGCACATCGTGATCACTTTTGCCATCGAATAAAAAATGTCGAAGTCTGTTTATTCGACAATGAGTTATGAATGACAGCGACAGACAAAAAAGAAATTTTCAAGATTTTTCAGCCTAGCGCCCCCATAATTCTTCAAATACAAAACCATTCGCCGTAGTGAGAAGCATCATAGTGCAGCTTTTCAACATACATTTCCGACAATTTTTAATTTTTTAAATTTTTAACATTTTCAACAAGAATTTCCAGCATAAATCGCTTTGTGAAAACATGAATCATTAAAATATATATACAGATTGTTTAATAAAGTTTTATTCATAGTCATTTGAAAACTAAACGTAAGAGTAGTTTTTGAAGAGTAAACCGCCAATCTTTCTTAGGATTACTTGGACCCGAGTCATTATAGTAAAGCCAAGCATTAGCGAATGAAATGTTAAGCAGTAGCCATTTATTCTCCAGCTCAACTAATCTTATAAGCCTGATTGAAACGACAGTTTTCCCAAATTAATTCAGGGCAATATCGTTCGGAATCAGCCGATATAAAGAACGACTCCCGGAGCAAGTCGATTGAAATCGACTGGCTTTAAATCCACAAGTCAAAGCCACTCTCATTTATCATACCAAATCAAAACTGCTCATGATTTTGCCAGATTTGTGGGCACATCTTTCAGTAGTTTCGCACAAAAATGACGAAATGCAGTTGTACCGAGACCGACCTCGGGGGTTTGTGCGACCTCATTTAAAACGAAATAATAATTTGCGCATTTGTAACAGGACCGTTCCGGTCTGTTACGTTGGCCCTTACTCTCATCAAGGTCCGTTAAGGACTCGACAAAGCCCGAAAGGTTGATAACCATAGCTCGGTCCGATTCAACGTACCCATCGGATAAACTTGACCCCTGTAGCGCCATGGATTTGTACTGCTCGTTTTTAACCTTGTCTGTTTTGTCCATTCGTGTACCATATGGTTTCGTGTATTTCATCTTTCTGTAGTTTCGTATAAAAATGACGAAATGCAGTTGTTCCGAGACAGACCTCGAGGATTTGTGCGACCCCATTTAAAACGAAATAATAATTGGCGCTTTATTCTTTAAAATATGATGACCAACCATATCGCAGATCAATATCATGGAGTTATTTCATTAAATCTTTTAGCGAGCAAGTCCTGTTACAGTTTTACTCATCATACAAAATCATATGGTGTTTTATGAATATATAATGATTAAAGAGATTTATAGCAAGACGTACATAGATTCATTTCGGAACACGTGTTTAGGTAACCAAAGCAATGAGATTATGTAGATTATGACTAATATATAATTATGGCATATCTGTCGTGCTAGAGTAGTGCGCTGTGTCTTAGATGTTACCTGTTTTGTATTTGCGGAAAACATATACCGTATATAAAACAGCTGAGTCATATTTAACTCAATTGAGCAAGTCCTTTTCTGACTCAACACATAAGTCAAATTAGACTATGTCCTAGACATGTCTCACTTAGATTGAGTAAAAGCTGACTTATACTAAGCCAAAGTTTGACTCACTCGCTGAGTCAATCAATCTGTAGCTCAGGGTGAACCAAAATTTATCTCATTTTTCTGAGTTGGAAATATGGCCGCTTCACTGATTCAAGGTTTGACTCAGAGTTTTGGAGTGTAGATTGTTGTAGTTCCAGGCAGGGAAACGTGCAATTTTCAAGTCAGGACAGATAACAGAGGGTTTAATGGGCCAATGGACCGCAGCGATCGAAGCGTCTGGCCGGCAAACACCGTGCATGCAATAGCTTTGATATTTGGGTAAGAAATATAAATTTCAAAACCAGTCTGCCCTTTATATTTTTATGCAAGTATTTTTGTGGCATCATTCAGTGCCTGTTTTTGCTAATGTATATTATACAGAATTTCCGACTTGGCGACGGCGACAACCTCAGCCAGCTCAGTCTGTAATGACTGTAAAGCTAAACCAAATTTAGGCCTTATTTTGTTTTGAAATGTGCTGTACTGCTATGTTTTTAGCTCTGAACCGTTGCATGTTCTTGCTTAGATTAGATATTAATTTCTTTTCCAAAATACAAACCCACTTTTTGATTTTTATTGGGAAATGTTTTTCATAAAATGGCTGGAATTCCTATCTCAACGAAAATGTTGAAATCTTAATCTCAGCCATAATAAACAATATACGATTCCACGTAACCACACTGAGAGTGAACTGTTACTGATCATACGAGTTACTTTCAAATTCAGTATATACCAGTTTAATAGTATTCGCAGACACAAAAGTGACATAAAGATAAGTATTGAGCAATAATAGTGCTACACAATACTAGACACATGCCTTTAAACGAATAATCAACGGGGGCTGCTCATGCTAGTTTTAGGAGGTACTCACACCATTATTTGAAAGAGTCACTCACATGCCGGCACTGCTGGGAATAACTGCACTAATTGAGCTCAAGTTTATGCGGCGTCCACGTTATAATGTCCCCAACGTTTGAAACCTATGTACACCATACAGTGTCAAGCAGACTGTTGACAACAGGGTGTCTTAGACACCCCATGATTTTAGTAAACATTTTCAAAAGTAGCTCTTCTCGACAGTGTCAGGCACACCGTGTCTTCTGGCAGTTTTATTGACAGTGTTCGGAATTATTTGAACAATGTTCATATCGGCTTAGATATAAATATCGTAAATTTAGAAAAAACTACACAGGACAGTTGACTAATAAACCGCATTAGCTACAGACGGTATCCGTTATAGTTAATTCGCTGCCAAATTGGTAGCTGTTGGGGTGTACGACACTGTCAAGAAAAATGTAGTAGCTAGGTGTATGCGGTACACCCTCGGCAACTGATTTACAGTATGAGTGTCACCCTGACAGTCTATACGGTACGGTCGCGACTTCAGGGGGACAAAAGTTCCAAACATCGGGGATATTATAACGTGAACGCCGCATTACACAGTGTATGTAGTATCACTCCCAACTACCGTTGAGCCTTTAGCGCACTAAATTAGAG
This sequence comes from Trileptium ribeirensis, assembly GCA_030248225.1. Lineage (NCBI taxonomy): Eukaryota > Metazoa > Nematoda > Enoplea > Enoplida > Thoracostomopsidae > Trileptium > Trileptium ribeirensis. The sequence continues at coordinate 23,981 of JASANE010029480.1, read as the reverse complement.
TAAAACACGCAATTTTTGTACCAAATTCATAGTTTTATAAAAATAAGGATAACCCGTTCATCACAGGAAAGAAACGAATTTTTGATATAAAGAGAACTTTTTGAACATTTTTCGCTTTTTTTCGTCGTAGACTGTAGACAGGAGAGGTAGAAAAATATGGTATTATATACATACAGAAATAAAGGCGGAGTTATACTCATAAAACGAGTGATTATATGTTGATTTTACATCTCGGGAATGCTGCCAAAAAATTTAAGCCATATCCGTCCAGCAACTGTATTGTTTTTTCGGATAACAGATTTCGGAGTAAGAGCTCGAAATATGGATTATAATACAAGACTCAAACTTTTATAAAAAAAATTTTTCGTTCCAATAAAAAATAGCCAAGATATAACATTGTTAATTACCCAACGGCATACAGGAAATAATCCATTACGTTAATCTATGGATATGACCAAATAACCTAGAGGGGCAAATGCGAGAAGCGCCATAGTTGCATAATGTAACACCATTCTGGAATATTTGGCAGACACTATGATCTTCACCTGCTTGTTGAATACAAGCACTATATTTCGATAGCACTGCAGTGTCCGTTTTGAAAATTGGTTACCATGTACATACATCAAGTCGTTACATATAAGCGAAATTACACTGTTTTGTAATAAGATAAATCACAATAAAATTAAATAATCATTTACTTAAACAGTTAGTCGCAATCGACAAAACCTTGAACGACTTCAGCGTTAGTGGCTTTTAATAAATCCAAGTAATAAGATAAATCACAATAAAATTAAATAATCACTTACTTAAATAGTTAGTCGCAATCGACAAAACCTTCAATCACTTCAGCCTTAATGGCTTTTAATAAATCCAAGTAATAAGATAAATCACAATAAAATTAAATAATCACTTACTAAAATAGTTAGTCGCAATCGACAAAACCTTCAACCACTTAAGCCTTAATGGCTTTTAATAAATTCAAGTAATAAGATAAATCACAATAAAATTAAATAATCACTTACTTAAATAGTTAGGCGCAATCGACAAAACCTTCAACCACTTCAGCCTTAATGGCTTTTAATAAATCCAAGTAATAAGATAAATCACAATAAAATTAAATAATCACTTACTTAAATAGTTAGTCGCAATCGACAAAACCTTCAACAAATTCAGCCTTAATGGCTTTTAATAAATCCAAGTAATAAGATAAATCACAATAAAATTAAATAATCACTTACTTAAATAGTTAGTCGCAATCGACAAAACCTTCAACCACTTCAGCCTTAATGGCTTTTAATAAATCCAAGTAATAAGATAAATCACAATAAAATTAAATAATCACTTACTTAAATAGTTAGTCGCAATCGACAAAACCTTCAACAAATTCAGCCTTAATGGCTTTTAATAAATCCAAGTAATAAGATAAATCACAATAAAATTAAATAATCACTTACTTAAATAGTTAGTCGCAATCGACAAAACCTTCAACCACTTCAGCCTTAATGGCTTTTAATAAATCCAAGTATTTTTCAATCAAAAGTGCAACTTTGAGTCCAAACGCACAACTGATACACTGACATATAGTACTTATAGTGCACAATAGGATTATAATTGCTTCATACGGAATAAGGGGACGATTGTTTATAGAACCACCGCTATTATCTAGTCCCATGTGCACATCCAGCGTTTTGTGATCTTGCTTTTGAATGTTGCTTTCTGTGAGAATGATTGCGACGATTGCTGCGATTTCGGTGCCGAGTCCAAGCATTGCGCCAATGATACTCATCACACAACTGGCCTGCAACAATTTATATTTGTGTATGTTCCGTACCGCGTCCGAGCATTGCGCCAATGATACTCATCACAGAACTGGCCTGCAACAATTTATTATATTTGTGTATGTTCGGTGCTGAGTCCGAGCATTGCGCCAATGATACTCGTCACGCTACTGGCCTGCAAACAAGTTATTATATTTGTGTATGTTCGGTGCCGCCTCCGAGCGTTGCGTCAATAATACTCATCACACCACTGGCCTGCAACAATTTATTATATTTGTGTATGTTCGGTGCCGAGTCCGAGCATTGCGCCAATGATACTCATCACAGAACTGGCCTGCAACAATTTATTATATTTGTGTATGTTCGGTGCTGAGTCCGAGCGTTGCGTCAATAATACTCATCACACAACTGGCCTGCAATAATTTATATTTGTGTATGTTCCGTACCGCGTCCGAGCATTGCGCCAATGATACTCATCACAGAACTGGCCTGCAACAATTTATTATATTTGTGTATGTTCGGTGCTGAGTCCGAGCATTGCGCCAATGATACTTGTCACACAACTGGCCTGCAACAAGTTATTATATTTGTGTATGTTCGGTGCCGCGTCCGAGCGTTGCGTCAATAATACTCATCACACAACTGGCCTGCAACAATTTATATTTGTGTATGTTCCGTACCGCGTCCGAGCATTGCGCCAATGATACTCATCACAGAACTGGCCTGCAACAATTTATTATATTTGTGTATGTTCGGTGCTGAGTCCGAGCATTGCGCCAATGATACTTGTCACACAACTGGCCTGCAACAAGTTATTATATTTGTGTATGTTCGGTGCCGCGTCCGAGCGTTGCGTCAATAATACTCATCACACAACTGGCCTGCAACAATTTATATTTGTGTATGTTCCGTACCGCGTCCGAGCATTGCGCCAATGATACTCATCACAGAACTGGCCTGCAACAATTTATTATATTTGCGTAGGTTCGGTGCTAAGTCCGAGCATTGCGCCAATGATACTTGTCACACAACTGGCCTGCAACAAGTTATTATATTTGTGTATGTTCGGTGCCGCGTCCGATCGATGCGCCAATGATACTCATCACAGAACTGGCCTGCAACAATTTATATTTGTGTATGTTCTAGGTCCGAGCATTGCGCCAATGATACTCATCACAGAACTGGCCTGCAACAATTATCTTGTGTTAGGTGCCGCGATCCGATCGTTGCGTCAATAATACTCATCACACAACTGGCCTGCAACAATTTATATTTGTGTATGTTCCGTACCGCGTCCGAGCATTGCGCCAATGATACTCATCACAGAACTGGCCTGCAACAATTTATTATATTTGTGTATGTTCGGTGCTGAGTCCGAGCATTGCGCCAATGATACTCGCCACGCTACTGGCCTACAACAAGTTATTATATTTGTGTATGTTCGGTGCCGCGTCCGAGCGTTGCGTCAATAATATACATCACACAACTGGCCTGCAACAATCTATTATATTTGCGTATGTTCGGCGCTGAGTCCGAGCATTGCGTCAATAATGCTCATCACACAACGGGCCTGCAACAAGTTATTGTATTTGTGTATGTTCGGTGCCGCCTCCGAGCGTTGCGTCAATAATGCTCATCACACAACTGGCCTGCAACAAGTTATTATATTTGTGTATGTTAGGATGCACATCCCAGCAGTGCGTCAATAATGCTCGTCACACAACTGGCCTACAACAAGTTATTATATTTGTGTATGTTCGGGTGCACATCCGAGCTTTGCGTCAATAATGCTCATCACACAACTGGCCTGCAACAAGTTATTATATTTGTGTATGTTCGGTGCCGCCTCCGAGCGTTGCGTCAATAATGCTCATCACACAACTGGCCTGCAACAAGTTATTATATTTGTGTATTTTAGGTGCCGCCGACGAGAATTGAGTCAATAATGCTCCATCACACAACCGGCCTGCAACAAGTTATTGTATTTGTGTATGTTCGGTGCCGCGTCCGAGCGTTGCGTCAATAATGCTCATCACACAACTAGCCTGCAGCAAGTTATTATATTTGTGTATGTTCGGTGCTGAGTCCGAGCATTGCGTCAATAATGCTCATCACACAACTGGCCTGCAACAAGTTATTATATTTGTGTATGTTCGGTGCCGCGTCCGAGCAGTGCGTCAATAATGCTCATCACACAACTGGCATGCAATAAGTTATTTGTGTATGTTCGGTGCCGCGTCCGAGTGTTGCGTCAATAATGCTCATCACACAACTGGCCTGCAATAAGTTATTATATTTGTGTATGTTCGGTGCTGAGTCCGAGCATTGCGTCAATAATGCTCATCACACAACTGGCCTGCAACAAGTTATTATATTTGTGTATGTTCGGTGCCGCGTCCGAGCGTTGCCTCAATAATACTCATCACACAACTGGCCTGCAACAATCTATTATATTTGAGTATGTTCGGTGCTGAGTCCGAGCATTGCGTCAATAATACTCATCACACAACTGGCCTGCAACAAGTTATTATATTTGTGTATGTTCGGTGCCGCGTCCGAGCAGTGCGTCAATAATGCTCATCACACAACTGGCCTGCAACAAGTTATTATATTTGTGTATGTTCGGTGCCGCGTCCGAGCGTTGCGTCAATAATACTCATCACACAACTGGCCTGCAACAATTTATTATGTTTGCGTATGTTCGGTGCTGAGTCGGAGTATTGCGTCAATAATGCTCATGACACAACTGGCCTGCAACAAGTTATTATATTTGTGTACGTTCGGTGCCGCGTCCGAGCGTTGCGTCAATAATGCTCATCACACAACTGGCCTGCAACAAGTTTTTATATTTGTGTATGTTCGGTGCCGCGTCCGAGTGTTGCGTCAATAATGCTGATCACACAACTGGCCTACAATAAGTTATTATATTTGTGTATGTTCGGTGCTGAGTCCGAGCATTGCGTCAAATATGCTCATCACACAACTGGCCTGCAACAAGTTATTATATTTGTGTATGTTCGGTGCCGCGTCCGAGCAGTGCGTCAATAATGCCTATCACACAACTGGCCTGCAGCAAGTTATTATATTTGCGTATGTTCGGTGCCGCGTCCGAGCGTTGCGTCAATAATGCTCATCACACAACTGGCCTGCAACAAGTTATTATATTTGTGTATGTTCGGTGCTGAGTCCGAGCATTGCGTCAATAATGCTCATAACACAACGGGCCTGCAACAAGTTATTGTATTTGTGTATGTTCGGTGCCGCCTCCGAGCGTTGCGTCAATAATGCTCATCACACAACTGGCCTGCAACAAGTTATTATATTTGTGTATGTTCGGTGCCGCGTCCGAGCAGTGCGTCAATAATGCTCATCACACAACTGGCCTACAACAAGTTATTATATTTGTGTATGTTCGGTGCCGCGTCCGAGCAGTGCGTCAATAATGCTCATCACACAACTGGCCTGCAACAAGTTATTATATTTGTGTATGTTCGGTGCCGCCTCCGAGCAGTGCGTCAATAATGCTCATCACACAACTGGCCTGCAACAAGTTATTATATTTGTGTATGTTCGGTGCCGCCTCCGAGCGTTGCGTCAATAATGCTCATCACACAACGGGCCTGCAACAAGTTATTGTATTTGTGTATGTTCGGTGCCGCGTCCGAGCGTTGCGTCAATAATGCTCATCACACAACTAGCCTGCAGCAAGTTATTATATTTGTGTATGTTCGGTGCTGAGTCCGAGCATTGCGTCAATAATGCTCATCACACAACTGGCCTGCAACAAGTTATTATATTTGTGTATGTTCGGTGCCGCGTCCGAGTAGTGCGTCAATAATGCTCATCACACAACTGGCATGCAACAAGTTATTATATTTGTGTATGTTCGGTGCCGCGTCCGAGCAGTGCGTCAATAATGCTCATCACACAACTGGCCTGCAACAAGTTATTATATTTGTGTATGTTCGGTGCCGCCTCCGAGCGTTGCGTCAATAATGCTCATCACACAACGGGCCTGCAACAAGTTATTGTATTTGTGTATGTTCGGTGCCGCGTCCGAGCGTTGCGTCAATAATGCTCATCACACAACTAGCCTGCAGCAAGTTATTATATTTGTGTATGTTCGGTGCTGAGTCCGAGCATTGCGTCAATAATGCTCATCACACAACTGGCCTGCAACAAGTTATTATATTTGTGTATGTTCGGTGCCGCGTCCGAGCAGTGCGTCAATAATGCTCATCACACAACTGGCATGCAACAAGTTATTATATTTGTGTATGTTCGGTGCCGCGTCCGAGCAGTGCGTCAATAACGCCTATCACACAACTGGCCTGCAGCAACTTATTATATTTGCGTATGTTCGGTGCCGCGTCCGAGCGTTGCGTCAATAATGCTCATCACGCAACTGGCCTGCAACAAGTTATTATATTTGTGTATGTTCGGTGCTGAGTCCGAGCATTGCGTCAATAATGCTCATAACACAACGGGCCTGCAACAAGTTATTGTATTTGTGTATGTTCGGTGCCGCCTCCGAGCGATGCGTCAATAATGCTCATCACACAACAGGCCTGCAACAAGTTATTATATTTGTGTTTGTTCGGTGCCGCGTCCGAGCAGTGCGTCAATAATGCTCATCACACAACTGGCCCACAACAAGTTATTATATTTGTGTATGTTCGGTGCCGCGTCCGAGCAGTGCGTCAATAATGCTCATCACACAACTGGCCTGCAACAAGTTATTATATTTGTGTATGTTCGGTGCCGCCTCCGAGCAGTGCGTCAATAATGCTCATCACACAACTGGCCTGCAACAAGTTATTATATTTGTGTATGTTCGGTGCCGCCTCCGAGCGTTGCGTCAATAATGCTCATCACACAACGGGCCTGCAACAAGTTATTGTATTTGTGTATGTTCGGTGCCGCGTCCGAGCGTTGCGTCAATAATGCTCATCACACAACTAGCCTGCAGCAAGTTATTATATTTGTGTATGTTCGGTGCTGAGTCCGAGCATTGCGTCAATAATGCTCATCACACAACTGGCCTGCAACAAGTTATTATATTTGTGTATGTTCGGTGCCGCGTCCGAGCAGTGCGTCAATAATGCTCATCACACAACTGGCATGCAACAAGTTATTATATTTGTGTATGTTCGGTGCCGCGTCCGAGCAGTGCGTCAATAATGCTCATCACACAACTGGCCTGCAACAAGTTATTATATTTGTGTATGTTCGGTGCCGCCTCCGAGCGTTGCGTCAATAATGCTCATAACACAACTGGCCTGCAAACAGTTATTATTTGTTTATGTAAATAACTCTTTAATATATCAAGTTTAAAATAATGTTTTCTATTAAAATGTGCGCTGTACCAAATTTAATTTAGGCAAGTATTTCTTAGTACTGCTTTCTACCAAATATTTCTCATTATAGTACGAAATGCATACATGAGAAATAGATGGGAATGATTTGCCTACTAAATTTGGGAATTATTTCTTGATCATAAATTTAAAAAAAATGAGGCCGACCTATTTTTCTGACTAGGGTACAGAAATTTGGGTTATTATGTTTGCGGCTATTTGTTATTTATATTTGGGCTTATATATTGTGCGCATAAAGTATATACTTTTTCGGAGAAATCACATATGTTATTCATACATTACGAAAATTCTATTCCTCCACGTGTGGTATATTCACAAGACTAGCCTAATTCAGGCAAACTTATATGTTTAATACCAGATAAAATCCAACATAAAACAAAGTTCATAGCACTGTTTTGGAAGCATTCAGAAATATAAATTGGTAGATTGGATGCTGAGCAAATACTCTTGAGCTTATCAATATCCTTCATAGAGGAAAAGCTAATTGTTCAAAATAAAACGGTAAAAAGCTTTCAAGTCACCAATGTACTCATGTCAACTATGCGCTATGCAATTTTTGAGAACATTTTTCTACCCGGCTTCATCTGTGAGCTGTTCAATATTGGGCCAAATGAGAGATAGCCTTGAACCTCGTTGTTTAATATTCCGGGGGATTATCAAACTTAGGTTCAGCCTAAGCCTTAGTCTAATTCTAAGTCGTTAACTCGTGAACCGATTACGCTGATACTACTCGGGTTGTCGATGCGGTTCGAATGGTATATCAAGAACATATTTAGTGTTTGATTATAGTTCAATCATAAGTTTACACTTTTGAAAAGGATCTGTAGTCCATTGGTGTAGTGGTATGTTCGTAAAGGGGGCGACATCTTTTAGAAACAGATAAAACAGACTCGACGGTAGGAATGTGGTCATAATTTATCGCTTGTGTTTGCAAGCATTATATACATATGTAAGTATCGTCGACAGTGGACATAAACTGGGAAATACGTCGGGATGCTCTTTAGCTCGGTTCCTAAAAGGAAAATGGCAAAATCAACGAATAGCAACGCGGGTGCAAACATACCTCACTTGACGAGCTGAGTTATCGCAACGCGTCACAATATTCGCTGATGCCAAATATAAACTGGGAAATACGTTGGGATACTATTTAGCTCGGTTCCTAAAAGGAAAGTGGCAATGTCAACGAATAGCAACGCGGGTGCAAACATACGTCACGTGACGAGCTGAGTTATCACAACGCGTCACAATATTTTGCTGATGCCAATTGTCAGAGTTGGACATGAGAAATATTGTTAATGTACTTCAAAATATTGCTAAATTTGAACACAATTTATTTCTGATAGAATCTGAACCCATGCATTAAGGTTTTTTTTACAAAACTGGTATGTTAACTAGTTGTTGTCAATTAATAAATGTGTAGTTTATAGGTACTCTTAGTCTAAAGCTACGCTAAAATATATCTGCTCTAATATATACACAGATCGCATAACAACAGGACATTTTAATAGAATTTTGTCAATATAGTTTCCTATGCTCTTGAAGAAGCTGGCAACCTTAATGTGTCGTAATGTTAGTTTTCGTAATATTATATCATCTATAATATTTAAAATTTTAACAAAAACAGTACACCTATTTTAAGATTACGTACATATTACTGTTGCTCTTAAAGCGGGGTATAGCTACACTTTTATGCAAATGTAACATGTTTACTTGGTGCATAAATCGTTCAAAATTGTCATTCAGGCTAAGCTATCAACGGAGAACAGCGGTGAAGAAATGTTCGTCTGTTACAAAAATGCTTCCTGGTTTCTCGCTAAGTGACTGATAGCTTTGTTTGTGGTTCAGCTGCCTAGGTAATAGCTCTGGAAACGTGTGTTGGGTTTTTTGTGTTTTATACTTCACTGTTTTTCTTAGATAATATTGGTCCGTTAGGCATTATGTCTCAGCAAGACGACGAAATAAGAGCTGACGCTATTCAATTTCGGGACCCTCCAGTTACTACGGATTCGTCAGGAGGATCGTCTTTGCCCGCCCGTTTTTTTGATGATATAATCAATCCTGTTCCGTTTCGTTCACGTTCTAGGTCGCGGTCACGCAAACATTGCAGTCGACGTCGTGTTTCCTCTCGAAAGAGGCGTCGACGTGCGTCCTCAACCAGTTCTGTTGCATCAAATTCATCTTCGAATTCTTCGGTTTCAGGTCTACGTCGCAGTAACGACATCCCATTTAAGAGACCTGGTAACAAGATTCAATTCGAAAATAACGAAAAGGTTTTGTACTACATAACAAAAGCGAAGCGCTTGCTAAAAAGCAATTGTCGTCGCAGGGAGATCGGGCGACAGTTAGAAAAGGCTACATTAGTATTGCGGAATCGGCAGAAGACTGTATTGGTCGCCGGCCTGCACGGGTGGAATGTCGTTAGCGAGATGGATAAATACAATTTGTTGTCTTCGTTTGGAGCCTCCGAACGTAAACGAGTTCAACAAGCAGTACAGACGGTGGGCGCTCGTACAAGCAATACGTCGTGGTAAGGGTCTCGTCAGCCCTTTCGTGCGAGGAAGGCTGTCATCTACAGCCCGCGTCAGCTTCCCTATTTGCGAAGGGCCCCTTACCTCCCTCCCGAGCGAGTTTGTTACATTTGCGCACAGCCCGGACATTTGGCACCACAGTGTCCCGCCAAAAAGAATTTCAGTATCGACCGCCGAGGACAACAGCAGCCCAGCACCAGTGCACCTGGGCCCACGGAAAGCTAGTGTCGAGAACCCAGCAACGGCGCATCTGGCCATACGGAAGCTCAATGTCGATTTGTCCGCGGGGCAAGAACAAGCGCTTAACGGTAAGTGTTTTTCTTCAGAGGTTTATATGTCTGAACGTTTGCGGATGTGTTTTTCATTTTGGCGGTGCCGTAAGCCCAGCCCAAGTATTCTGAATATCGTTCTTCGTGGGTATAGGATTCCTTTTCAGCATTTCACTCCCTCTTTTCGTTGTTATAACAATAAATCGTCTTTTCTTTTTTCCACCTTCGTAGACGAAGAAGTTCACGGCTTACTCGACCGACGTATAATTTCTGAAGTACATTCGGTGCCTTATTGTGTGCATCCGCTATCGGTTGCCCAGAATACGGATAAGATGCGCTTAGTTCTGGACAGTTCTTATTTAAATCAATTTGTAAAACGGTTGAAGTTTCGACAATTTTTGGGATTTTGCTGGAAAAACTGGTTTTTCGTGTATAATAGCTTGCCTTTCCGTCTGTCCTCGGGACCATTTATTTTCACTAAGCTGTTGCGTTCCCTAGTTACGAAATGGCGGAAGCAAGGAATTAGAGTTATTCTTTACCTCGATGATGAATGCTACAATATCTATCTGTGGTGTTACACGACTTGCGTTCGGCAGGGTTTCTATTGAATGAGCAAAAATCTGTTCTTTTACCACAACAGAACATTTCTTTTTTGGGGTTTGAATTGTCTTCCGTCACTTATTCAATCTCCATACCCAAAGCTAAAGTGGATAACCTTTGTCGTTTGGGCGAATACCGTCGCGCTAACGGTTCGTTTCTGACAGAGAAGTGCTTCGCTTTGCCGGCAAATTAGTAAGCATGTGGCCGGTGTTGGGAAATCTTTCTGTCTTAAGAACTAGGGTTTTTTTCAATTTCGTTAGTTTTCACGATTGGGACGCTCAAAACCCATGATCCCATCTCTTATCACAGGCATTACATTTTGGCTGCAGAAATTACAAGCACTTTCGCGCAGAAGGTTGGTTTCGAGCACTTATGACAACACATGTTGCACTGATGCCTCGTCCGAGGCGTGTGGAGTGGAGCCGTGTTACACACGGGGGAGAGGGTTTTGGAAGCGTTTTCTAACTTACCGGTAAACCTCGTTATTGAAAGTTCCACCATGCGCGAACTGTATTGGCATTTTATTTGCTTTGACTACTTTCGAAAGTTGTTTAACGGACGCAGAGCTCACCATTTTAAGTGACAACCAAGGGGCTGCAATTATTGCCGAGCGCGGCAGCAACAAACCCTGGCTGCAGGACCTGGCTATCCGTATTGACTCTTTCGCTAGCGCTCGGAACATTCGCGTTGGTTTCAAATGGATACCTCGCTCCAAAAATATACACTCTGACGGAGTTAGTAACTGGTTCGACTGGGACGACTGGGCCATCTCGGTGGGGCTGTTTCGTTACTTACAAAATCGATTCGGCATTTTTCGATCGATTTGTTTGCAAATCATACCAATGCTCATTGTGAAACATTCTTCTCTAAATTTTGGTGTCCTGGTACGGCAGGCGTAATTGCTTTTCATTTTAGTTGGCAAAATCAGTTTGCTTGGTGTGTGCCGCCTTTTTCGCTTATCATTTGTGTGTTGCGTCATTTCGAGTTGTATGGCGATCGTATGCTGTTAATCGTTCCAGAATGGCCTTCGGCCCCATTTTATCCTCTACTGAGCGCCACTTCTCATTTTTCAAAGTGGATTGATGAAGAGTTTATTCTGGACCACGCTTCCAGGTTTATTGTTCCTCATTCTCAATTAATGTTAGGTTTTCAAAGCCAACATCGCAATTTTAGATTACGCATAGTAAGAATGACTCGGCGGTGCTGAGTCTTATCCGCCGACTCAGCATCTTTGTTATCATTCATGTGTGTAGCTATTGCCTGCTTTAAGACGGTTAGTGGGGAGGGTACCGAACCACTAATGTTGCTCTTAAAGCGGGGTATAGCTACACTTTTATGCAAATGTAACATGTTCACTTGCTGCATAAATCGTTCAAAATTGTCATTCAGGCTAAGCTATTAACGGAGAACAGCGGTGAAGAAATGTTTGTCTGTTAACCCACCCTCCCTTCCCAAGGGTTACTGTGCATTGTTACAGAAATCTTACCGGCATGCTCGTGACTCGCCTCGTTTCCGTTGGAAGGGATGGATACAATTTTGCCAATTTTCGGATTGCGGGCGTTGGCGCACTCGACTGTCAAAACGTATCTGGGATTTCTGGCGGCTTTGTTTTAATATTCAAGGAAGTGCTCCGTCTGGTTTCGGTTTTTCCTGTTCAGCCGGTTTGTTTTTGTTGTTTCATTATATTCAAAACGCAAAAGGGTTGTTCCACGGCAACCATTATGTCTATTTATTCTGCTGTCACATGGGCGCACAGGTTTGCTGATGTACCACCAATTACCGATAAAACATTTGTGAATCTCGTTTGCGAAGGAGCAAAACATATTTCTGCAAAGACTGTTATTAGAAAAAGAGCAATTACATATGAGGAATTGAAGTTACTGTTAAATTTTCTATTCAAGTCAGACTCGACTATCCGAGAATTACGCGATGCGTCCTTTTTTGCCCTCTGTTTTAGGTTTTTTTCTTAGGTTTTCCGATGCCGCTAAGTTGTTAGTTAAGCATGTGTTTTTCGATTGCCAAGATCGATATGTAAAACTGGCGCTAGTATCGTCAAAAACTGACCAATGTAAACAAGGGTCTGTCGTCTTTGTCGCGGCTACAGGTACCCGGCACTGCCCAGTGTTGCTTTTGAAACGGTTCATTTTTGTTTCGCAATATCTCGGTAAGCCTGATTGTTACTTGTTTCAGTCGTTACGTTATTGGCTAGAACACTGTGGATTCGTCGGCACTGGTGGGCCCGTGTCTTACGGAACAGTTCGTTCAGGTTTGCGAAAAGTATGCGAGCAAGTCGGGTTGGATTATACGGTTGTCGGTACGTATTCGTTTCGCCGCGGAGGCGCTACTTAGGCACATATGGCACGAGTTTCGAATCAATTGTTAAAAAACCACGGCCGATGGAAGACTGATAGCTCAATAGAATCGCACATCGAGCGTTCTCTTAACGATAAGCTTCTAGTATCAAAAGCCGCTATGGGCGTTATAAGTCGTTAGACAGTACTATGAATTCAGTTGTTACTAGTTCTCTGTTGTTAATAAAGCCGAAAACTGTGAAAATGTGTGTAGCTATTGCCTGCTTTAAGACGGTTAGTGGGAAGGGTACCGAACCACTAAGATTCATTATATTAGCTCTTTAAAACTCGAATTAATTTGTGTATCGTGCAATGTTTGAGAAACTAAAGCCAGCACTGGAGCTCGAACCCGGTTTGTTCGAAAACTGGAGGTAATTGACTGAGCTATCTAAGATATGCTGTTCCATTCCATAAGCAAGTTCGCTAAGCAAACGAAGAACATTGCACATGCAAACAATCATTATACGATAAACTTAGGTAACACAACAGTTCCCAATGTGAGCTGACCTCATTGGTGTTCAGTGGGTGTTAAATGGTTAACGTAACTCTAAGTGCATTAAACTTTTGTCGATGTACTATTTGCTCGCTGCTTAAGGATCTTTGAGAATTGCTGCAATAGCTCTGACATAGCTCAGTAGCTAACTTTGTCCCTTTACACCAAAGCAATCTGGATTCAATTGGTATATACTTCCTGCATTCGTGTATACCACAGAACAAAATAGTGATACGTATGACAAGAAAACTTAGTTTTAGCTTACTGTAACGTTATTTTTTCGCTCAAGCAAACGCATGTGTTCTCGGGAACACCACCACCCGGAAAGTGCACAAATGACTCCAAACAGTGACGTCACTATTCCAAAAACGCCACAGCCGTAATCGTTGACGTCAACGCCGTAAAATGATGTCATAATATCTGTCTTCCTACTCTTCGCAATTTCTTTTGTAATGTTATTGACAGCGGTAAAACTATGTTGTTTTATATTATCTTTATACCATATTAGTCTTTCGATCATATTATCTTGGCTGACATTCCCGGTTCCAAATATGTATCCATATGCGATATACCTAGCGCTGTCTTTTTCATTGCTTAACGTTAGTTTTCTTAATTCTGCTTCATCTGTTGTGATATTTTTGCTACGAACAACATCAGTAAGCAACGAAAATATTTTTCGATCTGTTCCTTGATTTATCAAATCATGTTGATAATTATTGTGGTGGCTGTGTTCTTGTGTAATCAGGATTGTGGATGTAATAAAAAGACAAATGCTAAAAAATGCAACACTTCCGAGTATAACAACGTAACGCAAAGTGTACGTTGTCAGCTTGATTTTAATATCGAATGCACTTGTTGATTTACGTCGAATTGCATCTTCGGCACTGAAGTCACGGACGGTTGTTGGTAAATACTGTTGGCGACGATGTTCATGATCGTTTGATCGGTCAATGATCTCTGACGGGGTTATAACGGCAGCGCTATTGTTTCGTTTGCAGTCGATCAAGTTAGGACGAAAAATTGCCGTTTGTCTAACGTCAAAAGAAGATCTTGAGCCAAACGAAAAGTTATCGTAAGACGATGAAGGATTTACGCCCTGGCGAATGTTTTCACCGAAACCAGCCGAACTGGGGAGTGTCGGCGCATTTGTATAGTACGAGTCGACAATTTCGGTCATAGCAAAAATTTGGTTATTTTCAACACCTGGCTCATCAGCCATGTTTCTAACTTCTTGACCAGTAACTTCAAACAAAGAGAGTTGCAATAAGAAATGGCTGTGGAAAACAAAACTGATGCCTCTGAAGCGATCCAAGTGATCGGTTTTTTTGAGAAATATACCCAAGCTGTTTATAAATATTACGGTCTTACCAAAGCAATTCGTATTTAACTCAATATCGCTTATAACTGTACTTGTTCGGTGTCGCAGCCCTCCAGGGCAATTTATTCTTATCTTTGACAAAAACCAAATTGGCCTCCGCACATGGGGGGATTCTAGTTTGATCAGTTGCCTTAGACGAGGTTTTGGTCGGAAGATTTTGACATCGACTTTTTTCGGTTACACAACGGTTGGGTTCACTATTTGTAACTAAGGAGCGCTTAGGGCGCTGAAGTTTCAGCATTGAAAAATTGTTGCAAACAGGTATGCTTTCAGATGATTTCACCAGAGCAGCGGCAGATAACTCCATCCAAATATTTGTAGGTGTCG
The DNA here is from genome assembly GCA_030248225.1 of Trileptium ribeirensis. Lineage (NCBI taxonomy): Eukaryota > Metazoa > Nematoda > Enoplea > Enoplida > Thoracostomopsidae > Trileptium > Trileptium ribeirensis. The sequence continues at coordinate 8,882 of JASANE010029480.1, read as the reverse complement.
TCGAAAAATTATGTCACATTTCCAGTTCAATAAGTGGAAATTTTGTCTGTAAATAGGCCATTGTCATTAGCTTTGTATCTATTGTAAATTTTTAGATTTTTCCTGGAAATTGAATTAATCGATGATACAAAATCTGCTCTAAAACAAAGTAATCTACTGTTGAGATCGTTTCAACATGCTCGGATTTGCGCAAGATTGAAATATATATCCTAAGGAACCATAGTTACGATTGATTCCAAATCCAAACAGAAATAATATGATTTAGGTTCGTTACTGTATTGGATTTTGGCGCAGTTTGCATTATCATAAAATTGGAAGCCGAAAGAAGGACAAGTAAAGCGATGTGAAATGAGTGTCAGAATACATCGATTTATGCACAATGTTATTATTATTATCTATCTTAGTCAATACAATCCCACAGCAATACATCCGACATTAAAAGCCGTTTTGCAAAAGGTTCTGGTCCAGCCAAAACGCCTGCTTCTATATATTTTTTATGAAAATGTTTTTGGTTAAAGACACTTCAATGTAGTTCAATGTCAGGCAATGCAAATTGTTGAATCGTCGGCCAGCTGTTAACTAGATGTGATTAATGTATGCAGTTTTATTAAATTTTCTACACATTTTGTCTACAATATTTGAGTAAGTATACTGTACTTAACGGTTGGGTTAGGCAGTTTAGTAGTGCGAAAAGCCACATAAATGCTGACAGCCACATCGACGTAATATCTCCTACTTAACTGAATTATATAGGGCTGCTCAAAAAAGTGCTTAAATCTGTTATCGGCTTGTGGAAGCTACTATTCACGTATTATTCAATATTAAATTGTAAACAGACTAAAGTTACATGAACTGTGAAAATTCGAGCAATGTAACAGCAACACCCCAAAGTTTATTTTTGCCTGAGAAGAAGCTACCACCATTTTCTAAATAAAAAATATTGCTGGGATAGTACCAATCTCGCCTAATATAATATAAGCGCAAAAATTTGATCCATAACAGATCGGATCAGTCATTACCAGGTTATAGACCGTGACTTAATATTGGTTCCATCCCAAAATATGGACTATTGTTTTTGCATGCAAGCAGCTTCTGCTATTTTTACGTATAATTAACATGTACCTTGTATATTTATCAAAAACAACTGTTCTATCTTTCATTTCATTTTATAAAGAACAAAAATCAGTTTTGCATGTGCTGGTGGTGACAGTGCATACGATGCTATACATTGTATCCGCAATGAGTTTGCACCCAACTAACGCTTGCTATTATGATTATTAAACAGCACAGTAGACCGTGACTTATCAAACACAAGTTGATCTCTGTATGACGGTTTTAACAAGCTATTTCTAGACACTTCATATATATTTTGTATTTTGAGGTAAATGCATTGTTAAACACCGTACATGGTGAAGCTGCGAAATCTTAGAGGGAGTTAGGGTTGGCGGGGGGTCATCTAATGGAAGGGAGTAGCCGGGGTGTTGGAAGGCCTTCGCTGCCGCAAAAAGCACCCATGTGTTTGGCGCCTGTGGCCCTTGCAAGGGGCAGGGCGCTATACTTACGGAGGTACACTAGGGCCACGGTGGGAGAGGTTGGATATTACCCTTAGAGAGTACACCAGGTTCTTGGGGGTGTCCAAGGCCTCAGCAGGGTAGCCCCTTAACCCCTGTTTCGGCATGTATGGTTAAACACGTATATATCAACAAACCCATTTCGACTATTTTCCTTTTATAGTATATTCATATTAGGTCTCTTCTACGGGAAATGCATATAAATAGCATATTATGGTCTCTCCAAAAAGTACCAAATAGGGCTTGATAAAATAAATGATTCAGGTTTAATGTACCTTATGCACCTTATTCATATTAGGTCTCTTCTACGGGAAATGCATATAAATAGCATATTATGGTCTCTCCAAAAAGTACCAAATAGGGCTTGATAAAATAAATGATTCAGGTTTAATGTACCTTATGCACCTTATTCATATTAGGTCTCTTCTACGGGAAATGCATATAAATAGCATATTATGGTCTCTCCAAAAAGTACCAAATAGGGCTTGATAAAATAAATGATTCAGGTTTAATGTACCTTATGCACCTTATTCATATTAGGTCTCTTCTACGGGAAATGCATATAAATAGCATATTATGGTCTCTCCAAAAAGTACCAAATAGGGCTTGATAAAATATTTGATTCATGTTTAATGTACCTTATGCACCAATGCAGAGTTTATAGAATTCGTTGCTTCGTTACATTTGAGTAAAGTTGGCCTGTCGTCAATAAAAATACTTAAATTTTTAAAGCCAAGGATACGATGAATTTTAGCTTATTATTAGCATTCCTATTGTTCATAGGTAAAGCAGGGTTGGAAAGGTAAGTTAGCCTGTGGTCAGCAAAATTATTAAATATTTTTCAAGGCAAGGATACGATGAATTTTAGCTTATTATTAGAATTCCTATTGTTCATAGGTAAAGCAGGGTTGGAAAGGTAAGTTAGCCTATTGTCAGCAAAATTATTAAATATTTTTCAAGCCAAGGATACGATGAATTTTAGCTTATTATTAGCATTCCTATTGTTCATAGGTAAAGCAGGGTTGGAAAGGTAAGTTAGCCTGTTGTCAGCAAAATTATTAAATATTTTTCAAGGCAAGGATACGATGAATTTTAGCTTATTATTAGAATTCCTATTGTTCATAGGTAAAGCAGGGTTGGAAAGGTAAGTTAGCCTGTTGTCAGCAAAATTATTAAATATTTTTCAAGGCAAGGATACGATGAATTTTAGCTTATTATTAGCATTCCTATTGTTCATAGGTAAAGCAGGGTTGGAAAGGTAAGTTAGCCTGTTGTCAGCAAAATTATTAAATATTTTTCAAGGCAAGGATACGATGAATTTTAGCTTATTATTAGCATTCCTATTGTTCATAGGTAAAGCAGGGTTGGAAAGGTAAGTTAGCCTGTTGTCAGCAAAATTATTAAATACTTTTCAAGGCAAGGATACGATGAATTTTAGCTTATTATTAGCATTCCTATTGTTCATAGGTAAAGCAGGGTTGGAAAGGTAAGTTAGCCTGTTGTCAGCAAAATTATTAAATATTTTTCAAGGCAAGGATACGATTAATTTTAGCTTATTATTAGCATTCCTATTGTTCATAGGTAAAGCAGGGTTGGAAAGGTAAGTTAGCCTGTTGTCAGCAAAATTATTAAATATTTTCCAAGGCAAGGATACGATGAATTTTAGCTTATTATTAGCATTCCTATTGTTCATAGGTAAAGCACAGTTGGAAAGGTAAGTTAGCCTGTTGTCAGCAAAATTATTAACTGTTTTTCAAGGCAAGGATACGTTGTTTTAACTTATTATTAGCATTCCATTTGGTCGGAGGTTTGTAAGATGAAGCTGCCTCCAGAATACAATATCACGTCGTCATGAAATATCGTAGCGGTTTTTGATAACATACGGGTGGGGGGCAAGAGTGTAACGGCTAACCGAAGAATATACCATATACAGCTGAATGGTTTCGTATATCCGGTGGTGTTTGGCTGATATCGAGAATTCATATATGTTCATGAATTTAAAATAACATTATCTTTTCGTATTAGCGGTTGGCATCAAGCAACGCTAGCGCATACAGTATTGTACATACATGCACGAGAAGTCCTAGGCAGATTGCGGGTGCTTCGAGGAGACAGGTTCGGCCTCCCGGGAAGGATCAGCTGGTCAGCGTAGGCAGGGAAGTCGTCAGGAGGGGGAAGATAGATTTTTGAAATTTTTTGTGACTCAATTTTTTTTTAATTTTTGGCCAATTTTTCCACGATTATTGCCATTTTTCACTAATTTTTACCTATTTTTGTCAAGATTTTCTCGCGCCCTCAGCGTGGGCGGGGTATTGGTAATAGGGCATGGGTGCGGATTTTCATGAGGATGGGATTACCTCCCAGAGGAGTCGGTGTCACCGCAAGGGTAGGTGTTTGAACGTTACGGAAGATAATCCCCTCTCCTCGACATGTGTATGTATGGTGTTGTATTAACTGGTGTTGTCTTATGACGTACATTTGCACGTGCGTTGTTATTCGTTTGCTTTGCGAGGTTCCTTAAGAAATCGAGAAACATCGCCTAGACAACGAAACGGTTTGCGTAGGCTTCTCTAATCCGTACAGCCAGCTTTCAATCGTTGCCGGAGACACCCGTTTGCCAAAACGTTGCACGCTACCGAACTAATTCTGCCGTTAATGTGTAAATGCTAATTAGCGTCAAACGACGGTAGCGCGCGTTCTATATATGCTCTTGATCTGGGTCCAACTGATACTACAAAAATCTCAGATCATGGAACGGCAAGGAAGGTATAATCATCTTGTCATCCATTTGACATGTTTCTATAACAAACTGATAGTAAGTAACGTATTGTGGTTAAAAATTTTGAACTTGGCTTGATCTGGGTTTGTGCTTCTTAACAACTTCACATTTAGCAAAATCATAAACAAACGTTTGCTCAAATAGCGGATTGAACCTGGATCGCTCGAGCAAAATCTCATGCGCTGGCAGCTACGCTATTTAGGAGCTGTTGCTCGGTTCCTTAAGGATCCTCATAAAGTAAACAAGTAACACACGTGCAATCTCAAGCCGAACGACAAATTCTGCATTCAACACACCACGCAATGTACACCGTGACAAGTGTGTCAATATACGAACGAAAAGGTTTATCCAATAATGGTGTAAATTTGTATTAATGTTAGATACAAGGGATCGAACTGCTGCAACGTTTATTGCATTTATAAATTTTAATCCATGCAATGTTGCTTGCTAAGGGTGGAAGTTGGTTGTATTGAGCTGAAAATTTTGTATTTTGTACATTTTCAACGCAAATTATGCTGAATTGGGCCAAAAGTAGAGAAACGGTGATATATTAAAACATAAATACAATTGAATAAATAAATAAATACATAAATAATAAAATAACATAAAATAATAAATACATAAATAAATAAAAACATAAATACAATTGAATCCGCGTTCATGTGTCCATAAACGAGACCATCATACCAAATCACCGCTTTCAACAGTTTATGCTTTTGTTCCAAATGATGTTTAAAATTCAATAATAAATTGGCTTCTGCAATTGCTAGCGTAGGAAGCTAGGCACAAAATTCTTGCAATGCCTTGCAATTCACCTGGCGCGCCCGTAGCCAGTTCCTCTCCGAGCGTTATTAAGCAGCTACAAAAGCATTAAAAACCCTTAGCGAGCTGAAGTATTTAACTGTATGTACATGTCACTATAAATGTTTTCTTCAAACAAATACCTGATATCTGCATTAAATTGATCAAGACACACAACTCCAAATGAATCGTTATTGGATAAGCACAGAACACGAAATTAACGGAAAACAGAACGGATTTTTTCGGTTGCGAATTCCCGCTTCCATCACCCATTGCCCGCTCGGCCCACAAATCCGCTACTCCTTATCCCGTGTACAACCCAAGATGCGGGCGAGGTCCCCCGGATCGACGTTCCTCACTTCTAACTCTACGTATAATTTAACAACTAAGGACGTATTTTCCTTATATCAAAATAATTAAAAATTCGACCTCAGTGACCCCAATTTGTTTGATCCGGTGTTTTGGAAGCTAAATTCAGATGACACATGGCTTATACATTAAAAAAGCAGTGTGGGATAATGGAATGTTCGATTATGTGATTTTGCACCAATGATCGATCTCCATATATCTAGGGCAGATTGACAATACTTAAGGTCATAAATTGAAGTAGACGCTCACGTTATAATGCCACCAAAGTTTACAACTTATATGCCCACGCAGTGACAGGCACACCGTCGGTAACAGGGTGTCTTAAACAACTCCGTATTTTTCTTAACAATTTTCAAGGGTAGTAAGCCAGGAGAGTTGTCATTTTTTGACATTATCAAGCATACGGTGTCTTTTTTATACTTTATTGACGGTATACGGCATACCATGGTGTCAAGGTGCATATTATCTAGATACCAATATCGAAATCTTCCAATAACTAATAACACAATTTGATAATACATCACATTAGCTAAAGGCAGCGTGAGTTACTGTTAATTCGCGAAAACTAGTAGGTAAGGGCGTGTACCACGCCGTAAGCAAAAATATATGTCGTATACTTTCAGGAATTTATTTACGGTATGGATGCTATACTGATTGTTTATACGGTAGGGACGTAACTACAGGGAAAAATGCTCTAAACAGTGGCGACATTATAGCGTGAACGCCGTATAATGGCTGTGACAAAATTCACCTAATGTGATACGAATGTTATACGAAATAATTATGCGGTATGTCATTAGGATCAAACATTTACATTCCAAAACGTTGTACTACTTGCTATTTAAAAATGCCATCTTTTTATCGAAGTACACAGAGAAATAGCAATTATACATTTGTTAAACAATGGAATCTTGTTAATCTTGCGAACAAGACAATTGTTTTGTTTAAAAATTACAGTTTGTTTACATTTATATAATATATATAAACCTTTGCTACTTTAATTAAAATACTAACACTGCTCTAATAACGTCTATTGTTATAATATTTTTTGCTTAAATAATTCATATAGGAACACCAATTATGTTTATTATGAGATATTTACTGACATATTTTGATCTTTCCTAATGCCAAAGGGGTTAGTTTCTAAAATCCCTGACCAAAAGGCTACAGTACCATCTTGTGGCCAAGCGCAGCGTCCTTCGTACTAGCTCGGAGATGACAGGTGAAAGGCCATGTCTAGTCATTAACCACCATTAGTGCAATGGTTTTGAAAGAGATTCAACTACGCATTAACCTTTGATGTTGTTCCTGGCACCTTGTTTGTTTCAGCAAACTATGACCATTGAACGACGTCGTGAAAAGTGTTGATAGTTTGACCAAAATCCCTTAGGCATGTCTAAGCGTCATTTCGACAGTTGTAGCGTCATACCTGAAAGAATTTTTAAACATGAAACGTAGAAGTCACAAGACATAGTTTGAACCGCAGTATGTGTAACAATTCGCTAACAAATATATGATCTAAACCTCTTCGAAATGCGAGCGAAAAACAACGCGCGTACAATCCTACACGTACTAACTTAGTTCTTGGTGCATGCTAATTTTGTGCACAAGGTTTCTTTTGGGAAAACAATTTGGGTCTTAGTGCAGTACCACCAAATTTTTACAGTTCCAAATATTTGTAAAATTAGCTAGATGTTTGTTTTACTTTTCCACTATTTTGGGAATTAGTTCTATTAATAATTTTGTAAAATTTTTATTCCCGACATATTTTCTGGTTTGAGTACCAAAAATTTGGAACTTTGGTCCTTTATATCTGGAAAAAATTGCACCATATTTGTGCCCCGAGTTAAAGTTTGGGAAATATCTCCAAAATTACAGAAAACTTTTCCAACTATATGACAAAATTTTCCAATAATCTTAGGAAAGATATGGTAACAAATATTTTCTGGTTACTAATATTTTCTAATACTGGTTTTTCTCTGAAGAGACCCTGGGAATATGAGCCTAAAAATTCAGGGCTTGTGGTCGTAAATATTCACTAATCGGATTTACAGCGTGCTGGAGTTAAAGGCTTAAATTTGTAGTTCATCTTCAATCCCGATAATCAACAAATAATATATAATTGTTTATCTAAAGTATGAGTACAAAAAAATCAATACACGAAATTCAAGAATTATCATTGAGGAAATGTGCTTTACATGATCAAAAAAACTATGTGGCGTGTCAAAAGTTTTGTGTTACATTCGAAAAAAACTGTCTTAAATATAACCAAATTGCGCTCGCTTCGCCTTTCTGTTGTGCTAATGAAATTATTGTGCTTGTTTTATATGCTAATTATGACACAATGAATATTTTGAGTAAAACATTTGCGTGCTAAATTTAATACAAAAATTCCCAAATATTTAATGATTAGTCGTGTACGATTGAATGTTCAGAAATCATTACAAGTTATTAAATTTTATTAGTTATATGTAAATTTTAATCGTATTATAATTTTAATTATAACTTACTATATTTATATTTCAACTGCATAACATTGAAAAAATGCAGCAAAAATGAACCGCGTCATCCGAAACGTATTTGAATTCGAGTGGAATGAGGAGCGAATGGAGCGCGAATTTTCGATTTTGGCTCTGGAGGGGGTTGAGGAGGTCCTGTCTGTGTGTGTCTGTGTGTCTGTCGCATCTGGACATCGATAACGGTTGCGCGAATTTTGATACAAGATTCGAACGCAATGGTCGATTTAGCTGTAGTGACGGAGCCCGATTTTTGAATTTTTTCCCCTTGTAAATGTTATGGGGCAAAATGACGTCATTTTGGCCCATTTTTCGGCACCCCTTCCAGTTTTTACGAATTTTCTCAATAAATAAACTAAGTATCCGCAAACTAATAGGCCTATTCCATGTAGCTTTACCAGGGCTTTCCAATGATATATAAGAAGTTTTTCAAGTACTTCCCAATCTGGCGTCTATAAACTTATAGTTGGCGCCAAATTTCATATTTGGTGAAAAGTCGTGGAAAATGCACCTAAATGTGTGTTATTGTTGCTTTTAGTGTCTTATATGGGGTTTTTCGGGCAAACGAGCTCATTGCGAGTGTCAAAAATATTGTGAGGCAAATATTTTTCACACTTCTGCTTCATACTTGGTATGAAAAATAAGATTTTTCCCAAGTGTCGGTTTGAATTCTTTAACGTTCTTTTCACGGTCAATTTAGGGTTTTATTGAATTATTAAACTGTTAGTTTATTGTTTTTGTACTCGTTATATGATGTTTTGTCTACTGCATAGGTTGGCTATCAAAAGAGGTGGGCGTAACTATGACTCATCACTCACGGTTTATATATATGTAACAGGCCCGTTC